>VTON01000160.1:155000-229014 GCA_009617725.1 Hydropsyche tenuis | reverse complement strand
ATTGAATACAAACAAGCGTAGAGCACGATATTAAATTTGCATTCAATAAATATGACACAAGCTATAGCAGTACATTTCGTTACATTTGACGTAACGGCCAAACTAAAATAATCAATTAATATTATGATCCTAATCATTTCTAATGCAAACATATTATATAATTATTATATAAAACGATGAAGTTTCTACTTCATCAATTTGTGAAAAATCTATTTTGAAACTTGAATGCGAACAAATTTCTTTCAAAATTTTCAGACGTTAATAATTTAATTCTTCCATAGTTTATATTATACGTAGTAAAATTTAACATAGTAACTCACGAATTTTTTGACAAATCATCATTATCATTATTTTGGTTTAATTTTTTTTAAGTTTTAAGAATCGATTTTCACTTGTGTCATGATTTAATAATTGTGGTTGTTCTCATATGATATTATGTAATTGATATTGAATTTATTCAAATATCTATGAAATTGAATTGAAACATTTATGTTGTAATATAATAAGTACTTATGTTTTCAGAAAGAACATCAGTTTTTTAATGAAATCAATTTCTTAATTATAAGGTCGATTTGTACATATATTTTAAATGGCTTGAAAAAGCATTTCACGATAAGGGTCTGCTTCAGCAAAGGATTAATTATTTCGAGACAGAGAAATAACTACAGTCGAGATTAATGACTGTAATTAATAAATCTTCTCGAGTTGCTAATGATATTTCATAATTGATTTAATTATCAAGAGAATTTTATTAGTGCTGTCATTATTCCCACCACTTAATTAACACCTTTTCTCAGATGCAAATCTTTCAAATAAATATTTCATAATACATAACTACAAATTACGTATTATCCAACATCTGGCGTGATAAGTGAATATGATCATGAATAATTATGCAAATTTAAATATTATAATTTATATAAAGTTATATATTTTTAAACTTATTATATTACATATAAACTATATAAAATTATGACAATGATGCAACTATTATTTATCTCAATTTTCAGATATCAATCCTAAATCTTATTTAAAATAAAAGGCAATACCTTTAATTTGATAGTGTACAATGTATAATACATGAATCAAAAATGATATATAAAAAAAATTATCATATATTATATATGTACATATACATATACATATACATATACATATATATATATATATATATATATATATATATATATATATATCTCAAACCTTCAGATATATGAAAACACCATAACCAATCGCACTTGCGAAAACAGCAAAACCAAAACATCCCATCGAAACAGCGCACTTACCACAAAACGGTTAACATCCCGCACGATATTTCGATAGCGCACTCACGCGCGCCGAAAATCTACATTTCTTCAGTTTTATTTCCGACTCGCGCGTTACATTTTTCCCTCCTTTTTTTCATTTCAGACGCGCGCATAGTGTATAATATATTTTTTATCCGGCGCACGTCACGGAAAATGTTAAATTTCGGTCCATTTCGGGCTCATTTCTCGGCGCGCGAGCTCACCAATAACCTAAAAAGCCACCGCCCACCCGCGAAAACCCTAGCCCGCCCCTCTTTATATATGTATGTATATACACGTATATATATATATATATATATATATATACGTGTGTGTGTGTGTATCTGTGTGTTTGTGTGTATGTGCTATGCTAGCTAAGAAATGCGAAGACTCGTTTTCATCTCACATTGCGGGGGGCTAGACGCCCCGTGACGAGCCCACACTCTTTGAAAAGAGGGCGACGCCGCAAGTATACCGTATCTTAGAAAATGTGACGTTTTTCAATGATTTTACCAATTTTACTCATCGAAAATAACAAAAAAATAATTCAAAGATTCATAAGTGTATGAATTTTAATTTTATGTTGAACGATGTTTTTTTTTTCTTTGAAATACTTGCTGATGACTGCGTTGTGAATAGAATTAATATACATATATGTATAATATATGAAAAAACTTCGTGCTTTTGAAATTTGTCAATTAAAATGTTCATATTATATAAGGCAGGTTGTATGTTTAAAATGAATTTTCAGCGTATAAGAGGGGTCTATCATATTGTTGTGTTTATCGGGTAGAAAGTTAATTAGGAGACTAAAAATTAAATAGAAAAATAAAATGAAACTGAACCTAATATCTAAATTTTTATGCGTTTACTTTATGGAGAGGCTATTGATAAAAACTGAAAATTTACGATTGGGCTATATTTTAAATATTTTATTCATATAATAACGTCTACTGTAAAATAAGACCTTGTGCATTCTGATAGCATCAAAAGTTAGGACATTGTTTCTTGTCCTAAATAACATGATAACAAAAATAAAATTCAAAGAAACGAATACTAAATCCAAATATTTTACTTTGTTCCAATAGAAAAATCATTATATTCATCCTATATAATATTCACTGTAAGAAAAATCACTTTCATAATTTTTTTTAATTGACAGTACGCAATTACTTATCACAATATGTATGTATAATATGAAAATTATCAATTTACAAAAAGCGGATTATGTCAACATAATCCCATGTTTTAGGTGCAGTTTTTTCAGCGCATATCGCACTATCGTACGTGTGCCTGGTCGTCCCGTGATAAATAACGTAATGTGAGAAAATCTCAAGATGTTCAGAATATAGAGTGCTGAATAAAATGCACCGGGCTTTCACGAAAAATACCTCGGCGGATCTATTTTTATTATTTGACGAGTCCGATGCCATTCAACTACGCCGAGGACACTTATGAGATTCTTTCGAAAATATAAATTATATTTCAAAAAAAAAAGTTATGATGTCTCGTCCGTCTGTGTCGTCGTCCGTCTCTTTGGAAATTTTCAAAAGATTCCACTCATAAGTGAGCTTATGAAAAAGCAATATATTTCCAATTGTACAGAAAATAAACAAGTGTTTTCTTGTCATCTTTCGTTTCAAATTTCAAATAACAAAATTTAATAAACATTTCAAACAATAATTTCTAATATAAAAACCTGAATTTCCCTCATATTCAAACCCTGGGTACTTTCCGTCAATTTTCTTTAAGGATGCAACGTTGTAACGTCTCTATTTCGTTTTCCCCAAATCCGGTCTCACCTCTTCATGCAAAATAAAGAATTTCCTATGTACACTCCAACCAGAGCATTAGACTTATATAAAAATATACATAGCCGAGGATGTGTAAACTTAAGTGGATCATAAAATAGACTTGCGCGACACGGGAAAGAAAAGAGGGAAATCCCGTGCGGAAAACCGGACGGAAACCGGGCGGAAAAAGAGCACCGTTTCCCGAACCCGTCAACCGTTGAATACACTTTCTGCGCTATAGTTTACTATTACTTGGTATAGTTGTGAGTTTTTTATTGTGTTTTAATAAAAAAAAATGATTTTAATTATCGTGCTTCTTCGTAGAATGCGCTTCTGAATAGTTTTGTGTTTTGTTAAGTATTATACATATATAATAATAGTTGTATACTTGATACGTTGCAATAAATATACTTAATTGACTGAGGCCCATTCATCAAAAATCAACCCTCATATTTTTTTATGTATCTCTCCTTTGTTTTTATTACAGCATAATCTTGTTAATAAGATATATAGAAACTTTAATTTCAGATGATTTTTAAGAAAATTCATCAAATTTTCAGAGATTGATACATCACTTGACGAATTATAAAATTCAATAATGGTTTTATAACATTGAAATATAAAAAGTATTATTTTTTAATAAAAATGATAGATTCATAGAAGTTTCGCATAAAATTAAATTTTCTTTGTGTTCAAATGTAAATTTTATTATGAGTTATCTACAGATTTGGGTGATTGTTAGTTATTTATATTAAAAGTAGAGAAATATTTGTTTCATTTTGCAGTATAAAATTTATCTTATTTATTATACGATAAACAGATAAGTATATATCAGAAAAAAAATTGTTTTCAAAATACTACGCAGTCTGTCCAAATTAACAAGAATTCACTGTATACAAGTCCGCCGCTAGGTTATCAAGAGGTTCTATGACCGCGGCGATAAGCTCGTCCGTTAAAAGCGTTTATCCAACACGTATATATAATAATAAAAATATGTGTTATATAATACGTAAGGAGGAAAACGCTTTTCTTTTTTTATTCTGAACCCTCTACGAAAAGAATAATAAATGATTCAGACGTTCGTTCCGCTATGAGGATTATTCGAACTGACGTTTTCGGAGCTTCCGTTTTGGTGCAACTTATTATATCTCTGTATTATTATGTCTTATTTTGGTGGTTTTCATATTACTAAATGTTCGTATTCGCCATAAAATTCGTACTATTTTCGGATTTTATAAATGATAAATGCGTACGAACATTATTCATACATATATATAATATGTTATGTTTATCAAAGTACACGAATAAATTTCATGATTTTTTATAGTACTGTTATAAGATTTTCATACGAAAGTTTTTAGAAAAAAAACTGTTTTTCGTTTAAATATAAAAAAAAATTTTAAATCCGATAATTAACAATAGAAACGTTTCATGAAACGATACGAAAGTTCAACGATACCATCGACTCGATAACTCCGATCGCACCGTTTCATCGTTCATAAAACGCCATTGTTTCACAGCTGGTTCTACATTTTCGAAAATCGTCTGAAAACCCTGGGAAAAAAACGTCTGTCACATTTTTTTTCCACGTCGCGTTAAAAGCGCGGTGAAATTCGCATTATCATTCATACGTTGGCGCGTTATCGCAGCCTATTTACACATCCTTAACGCGTTTTATGGTACTTTTATGTTCTTTATTTTCTACACACGCCTCGTTGTATAGCAGTTGATTTTATACGCTTGTACACAAACGATTGCCGTTTCCATATGTGTTTTTTTTTTTAGTGAAAAAATCGTGTCGCGTTTAAGATTCGTCGTAAAATCGAGCAGCGTTGTTTTTATGATGCGTCGTATCAATAAGCGGAATTCGAATGGGATCAATTCGGATTTGAAAGATTTTGAATTGGTATGTGCAACTCGTTTTGATTCTAAATTCATATTATGTATCAAAAAATAACTCATATTAGTTTCATCATATAATTTTTGCCCTAGGAAAGACTTTTTTGATATAATTGGAAGATTAAGCTTTTTTATTGTTTTTCTTATGAGAGGTTTTTATAAAAGAACCTTTATCAAATGGTTTCAGAACAACAACAATACATAATCACTGACCATATCACGTATCACTTAACTTACAATTAGATAATTTTAGATAATACAAACCATAACATACAGTATTATTATTATTATTATTATTATTATTATTATTATTATTATTATTATTATTATTATTATTACTATTATTATTATTATTATTATTATTATTGTTGTTGTTGTTGTTGTTGTTGTTATTATATTATTAGAAAATATAATATTTCAAAGTAAAAATAAAAGGTTTTTTTTACCTAATCCACTTTGTATATTATAATCTAGTACTTAAATGTATTTATATATGTATTGGTTTATTCTTATCTGTGAATACTTATTGATCTGCCAGTTAAACAGGCCCAATATCAGCCATCTGCAACAGATTACATGGAAAGCAACACGAAATGGAAATAGCTATGCACACTTAACCGTAATAAATTGCGAATTCGGGTCGCGATAAGAACAATGTCGCAAACTAGATGCATTCGGAAAGCTCTCATATGAATTTTCCAAGTAAATCCGATTCACCTTTCCACGACCGCGCTTACAATAAACTGACGAAGGCTACGTTATTATAGGCTTGGATCTACTTCGATACAAAGTCACGATTTTGCATAGTTATTTTTTGTCGTTTTGCTACTCTGATATAAAAAAACTATTATTTCTCAACTTTTTCTGCATATTATAGTGGGATTTTGCGGAATAGATAACATCAGTATATTGAAAATTGCTTTTTTTATATATTTAAGTTTCAGATATTATTACTTAAGGCTTTCATATAGTTATATTATCTCATTTAAAATATTACATTTTCCAGAATTAACATAAATAGAATGACCCGATGTCTTAAATTTTCATATTTTACCCTAAATTTAGTTTCATCGTAACAGTGATGAATTTACAGCTAGCTTAAAAACAAACGCCGTAATAGTAAATTAAATTAGATTTAATTTTCTAGTAAAATCTTTATGTACTCGTGGCGCAAAATCAACGTTTTCATTTTAAATTTCGAGAAATTTGAGCACTTTTCACACACTCGCCGAGATACGGACCAGTTTTCTTTTTTTTCATACTCCCATACTTTTTCCCCATAACGGGCATCCGAATGTACATACACGCATGTAAATATACCAAAGAAAGAACTTGAATAGGTGGTCTCCAACTTGTGGTTTTACAGTATTCGAATTAAATTAAATTAATCAATCACAAAAATTATATTTGATTAAATTTTTTTAATCATTAAAGCAGTAATAATGTTATTTGAATGATACATTGTATATTCGAAATTATTTCTATCTAATTCATTAAATTTTATATATACTACATTAACTCTGTCTTTCATTGCGCTGTCTATTACATATTATATAACTGCGCCATACAAAATTCAAATTTACTTTCAAAAAAACTTTTATTTATCTACTTTAAGAATTAAATATTTTATTATTATTATAATACTTAAGTATTTCTATTATAAATAGAAATATTGTAACTTATGTCTACATTACATTTGCTTGTTTTGAATCCATATCGTTTATGTTTAAGCAAATATGATACATTTTTTCAAGAAATTAGTCAATCAAACATACACATACTGTGAATATATCGATTCATTTTACATATTGCTAAACTCACTACTTTGAATAAATGTGACCATTTCACTTGACAAAATAAGTTAATAAAAAGCTTGAAAAAAATATGATATCCGGTTATTACAATGATATTATAAAATATTCAAAGTCAAACATCATGATAAGCATAAACGTATTTTATAAGCCAGAGAAAAGAGCGAAAATTATATTTTTATTTCACACGCACTAATAGTATTACTCATGTCACATGAAATACGTTTACGCTCACGCTTTCATATACGCTCACCACTTTTACGAAACATAAAAAAAATCATAACTAGACTATTAATTTATCCATTACAACACAACAACCATACCATTCCATTTCTACTCCCATCCAACCACCACCTTCAAACCCGTCAAGCACCTCCCTCAAAAATAAAAAAAAACAAAAAAATCCAAACACGACAGATTGAAAAAACCTACCGACCACTGGCATAGGTGGTGCGGGGCGTATGTGCCGAGATGAAATATCGTCGGCAGTCACAGACGATCTAAATGTGAATACCATTATATGCGCGCAAGATTGGCCCGCGCATAGACACGGGTGGTCTGAGGGACGCGGGTTATAAATAACAGGAATATTATCATCTTTCCCGTCTTACCGCTCTCGCTTTGTTTTATGGGCCGACGTGAAAAAAATGCTCCCCTGCCCCTCGAATAGGGACGGCTCTGTGCGCACGCGAATGCGAGGTTTATGCGGTGCTGGGTTTGGGCATGGATTTTTTTGGGAATTTCAGTTTGAATTTGTGGATTTTGATTGTTTTTGTAATTATTTTTGTTATTGTATGTGATCTGTTAGGTTGCTTTTTTAATTTTAAGAAATATCTATAGGATTTGGGTGGTACACAAACATACTCAACATATCTTTGTTCTAAGATTACTCGATGTCGCAAAATGGAGATTTTTCAGAAAAATCATATGTTTATAACTGAAGTATTTATCTTTATTTAAAATAAGTTTCGTTTATGTTGAATGAATAGTTTTCTATTTTAAAAAATATGTAGAATTCCTCTTGAAAAAACCAAGTAAGCGTTCATTTCAATGTGAGGTCTTTCTATTGTCATATATCAAATTTTTATTATACAAGATAACGATAATATAGAATGTGATACTATTTTTGTAAAAAATATTTTATATGTCGCTTAACTTTTTAATCGATAGAAACTTTTAAGACTAAGTTATTGACTTACTAAAGTATTGAATAATCAACGAAATACTTTTCAATAATTTGATACGAAAAATTCTCAAATTTTCATTGTTACCGAAAAATATTTCTTTTAAAATACAACCGACACGATTTATTTTACACATCCTCCATATAATAATAGCGCTATTCTGTCTGTCTGTCTGTCTGTCTGTGTGTGTGTGGGGTCACGCTAGAAATTATGCACTGAATTAGATCCTTTGCCAATGTGCGTTAAGGACTATTTCAGCGTTCACATTTTCACGCTAGAAATTATGCACTGTTTTTGGAAATTGGAAATTTTTGAAATTGGAAATTTTTGTTTTTTATTTGAATTTGAATTATAAATATTTTTTTTACATTTGAATTTAAGTAATTTTTATTTTGATTATTATATTAGGGTACCGGAAAAAATCCATTTTTTTTTAAACATAATAAAAATTTATTCATATATTTACGGGCATATAGTAATTATAAAATATAATCGCCATAATTATTTAGGACTGTCTGCCATCTATTAGGCAGCTTTTCGATCCCTTTTTTGTAAAATATGGAAGGCTTTGATGCAAAATATGAATTTAAATGGTTTTCTAAATTTTTCACCCTGTTGACTTTTTTTCCCTTAGTGAATGCTCCAAGAACATAAACAAATAAAAATCTGATGGCGCGAGATCTGGTGAACAAGGAAGATGATTTTGAACTTCGAAATTTAATTCGGCAATTTTTCCACATTAAAAAAAATGTAAAGCATCTAGCATAGTACCTCCTGGGTGATGTGGAAATCTATGCTTTATTAGATAAATTAATATTAAATTAAAATAAATATTGTAATATCTACAAAATATTCTATAATATTTTATATAATAAATTAAATAAACATTTCACATTTTCCACTATATTCAACGGGTAAATATACTGTCATTATATTGTATAATATTTTCAAAATTTTTCCTCAAATCACGCGTGCGATGTTATAACATCGGGCCTACCGCTCGTGATATTATTAAATTATAAAATTTGTTTGAATTCATATTATGTATATTATTAAGCATGATACTTTCGAAAAATAAAACTACATTTGTAGAGGAAAAAAATTTCGAATATTACGGAAACATACTATGTATGTATATATTAATTTTATCTCAAAAAAATATACTATTTCAATAGTTTTACACTATTGAAATCTAAAAAAAAAATATTCCGAACTTATTAAATGAAACTAATTCATCGACTACGAATCCAACCCCCGAATCTCAAAATCAACGACAACTTCCCCAGACAAACAATCATCCTCGCAACAACACATCCACACACCAGAACAACTCGCACGCCGCGTCGACATCTCCGAAATAATGAAACTAATTTATTCGAAACTCCGATATTCGTACTTTATACGCGGCGCGCGCGATACACAAACACAGCTAGTTGCCACCAACCAACCAGCATATCCAAACATATATATGTATACTAGGCGGGTGGGTTTTACATCGGCTAAATAATTCAAACAGAGTCGGATTCCCGAAATGCGAAACGGCAGCTACACGCCGAACATTCCTCGTACAGAGTCATCTTAGGGCGCGCAGATGGCGAACTTTCGCGAAATACACGCCGCGATTTGCATGCGACGCAAATGTGCTGAAATTGGCGGTGACCGGGCTGACCCCGGGTTGTTGGTATTGGGAAAAATGTTCGAGGTCCGGCTCGTTAGTGATGGACTGACTGTGTGGGTGGGCGGTCTCTTTGGGGTGGGTGGGTTTGGAATTTTCGATGTTGTACCTACTTCGGTGGAATGCACGGAGAAACGTGATGATTTCGATTTGGTTGTATGATATGTAACGATTTTGTTGGGGTTGCTTGAGTTTTGTAAATGTACCTAGGTGGTTTTTGGAATAGATCATTCAATGTTTCTGACACTTCTAATTTAATGACACTTTCTTTTAAAATTTTGATGGATTGAATAAACTAATTGATTTGTTTTCATAAATATAGAAGGTTTTTTAAATATACAGTCCCTGGTCATATTATTAGACTCAAAAACTAAATAAATTAAGTAGTCATTTAAGCAATTACATACAATTTTATAAAATAATTCATTTTTATCCATCAGATTTTTTTTTCAAATATGATGTCCATTTATGATATTTTTTTTACAAAATAAAAGTTTCATTTAAAAAATATTCAAAAGTAAAAACATAAATTTGAACATCAAGCGAAATAACCCATCCAAAAACCTCTTTTATCACAATCCGAAACGCAACCGCACCGAATAAAAAAAAACACAACAAATTCACACGCGCAATCAAACGGCTCTAAATAATCCCCATGAAAAATACTTTCATCCCACCGCGAATCCTAAAGGGATAAACGACATCCACACCGCCATATGAATATTTATCCAGAATCAAAAACAGCTCGGGGACCGCGAATCGCGAGCGCACTGCACCATCGGTGGCCCGAAATTTGAATTTCCCGCGGCGGGAAAAGCGCGAAAATTCTCGCCTGTCTGAAAAACGACGCCAAGACGCCATGGCCGCACTCCGAGCTGTTTAGGGCCTCGGGATTTTGCGCAGTGCGTCGGAAAGTTTCGCGATGTTAAATTTCGCACCGCGCTAATTATCGGCGTGCACTATCTATGTTTGGCGTGTCAATTGTGTGCAGTTTTGCATGTGCACAATGTACATGGTGTCATTTTCATTGTTACGTTGTGTTGAATTTCAGATTTTAAATATTGTGAATTTTCAGATATATTATGCAATGTCAAAATCGTGTATGAAAAATTGTATCACGTTAGTGATTTTTTTTCTTTTTTTTCGTGCATGATTCAGTTTATTTTGTTTCAAATTAATCGAAAAATATTTTTTTTGAGGAATCATTGAGAAATTTTTGATGCTGTTATATTAAAAAAAAATTTACCCTTCCGAAAATATATAAAAAAATCTATTATTTTTTGTAATTGAATTTTGGTTTTTGTAAATTGTCATTTTAATGAATAATTTTCCTTTTTAAAATCAACTGAAATTATAATATAATAATTTAATAGTATTCGCTGATTTATAAAATCCCTATATTAACATAATCTCTATGCAAAGATGGACACAAAAAAGTATTCTGTTTTTTTTTTTTTTCTAATTTAAATATCTGATTTTATTAAGACTATCGCACGATCATTTACTTGAACGAAACTAAAAATAATCATTACAGAATTAATAACCGATTAATAACAACTTTCTCATGGCCGAATGGCACATAGATATACTTTTGTAGAACGGTTGTATGGATATATAAAATTGAGAATGTGCTGCATGTTCATTTAGTTGACTTAAAAACTTCTCTTTGGTGATGGTGAAGACCAATGAAGTGTGTTCTACCGAGGTCTGAGCCATGTAAAACCAACGGTCTCATCTCGTCTGTCAAACTGGTGGTCATTGATCGCAAAGTGGTCAGCGAGGGCGCAGTCTGCATATTCTTTAACTCATCTGTCACGCTGGGGATCATTACGATCCGCTCAGAAGACAGCGACCACAGAGGCTAGCACATAGACAGACGTATTGTTGGTCTGACAATGAGAGCCTCCTCCACTGGCATGGGCGGACTGGCTCTTATGGTACATGTCCCTCACCGAAATACGACTTGGGCTAGCGCGGTGAGGTATAGCCTAGACTGCCGCATTTTTTTCTGGTAAGGCCTTGTCCTGCCGTGGATAACTAATAATGACGATGATGATGATGATAATGATGATAATAAAATTCTAACATCTTCAATCGCAAATACCTCAAATTGACATATTATAAATTCCTTTTTCAGGCTCTGAAAATATTCTAATATGCTTCAAAATATTATATAATACTATAATATTATATACATACATTCTTAAAAAATGTATCTTACTCATAACTGAAAATACAATTATAAATATTCATAATAATTGATATTTATATATTAATATTAAAATAATTAAAAACCAACTAATTCATCAAGTTTAAATAACACTCGTAAATTGCATCGTTTACAACAACTTAAAATAATCGGACAAATTTTAGTGAGCCGTAACAAAGCACAAGAACCCCTGACGGACGGTGCAATACATAATTTTGACGACCCCAAAAAAACCAGCACAACATAAAAAACAAGCTTTTAGCTTTCACTTAACCTCCACCTTAAGTAGACGTTAATTTTTTCACCCGGACGCAAAAAAAAGCGCAAAAAATATGAGCGGTACACGCCAGGCGCTAAGCGTCCTGTTTATCAAACGAATCGGCACAATTTATTTTAAAATTAATTCATTTACATAATGGAGTTGCACGAAGCAACAAAAAAAACCAGCATGAAAGAACAGGCTCTTCTCTCTCCCCGCAGGCACGTCCACTAAAATATTTATACGGAAATAAGAGGTAACAAATAACGGCGTTCCGACGCAGGCCAAGAAACAAGTAATATCGCTCGTTTACTAAATTCATACCATAAATAAAATGAAATCGCCCGGCTATTAGGGTAATAGAAAAGAGAAGCTCTCGCACATCCGAACCCACCCGCCATCGTTCCTCCGCAGAGACGTAATGCTGTACCGAAGAGATATGGTCGCTTTAGCGCGGCCGACCTATCTGGAAATGCCCGTCGATATCGACACTCTCGTCTCTCTTTCTGTATATCTCTCCGAATGGATGTGTGTGCCTTCGGGTGGGTGTGTGTGCACCGTGCTTTAGGATATTGATCAAGGAAAAGTGTTTTCCGCGAGGGACGCGATCGGGAAATCTTCTGGACGCGTTTCAAATTTCAATCGGACGAGATGGGTTTGATTGATTCGGGCGGGTTGTGTGTGGGAATGAGGAGGTTTTTAGGTGGTGTGTGTTGTTTTGTTTAATTGGGTGGTTGTTTTTCGGAATGTTGTGAAAGGGAGAAAGATGGAAGGATGTTGATGGGTCATTAGCGCCGTCTATTAATATGAATCTGTACTGAATTGGTGGTGTGTCATCGTAGTAAACAAATTTGGTATGAGTGAATTTTCAAACGTCTACTTAGATAGAGGGATATCATCTTTTTTTTGTGATACACTTCGTATAAATTTATGGATATTTAGATAAAATTTATCGTCACTCATTACCATATCTCGATTTGAAAGCCTCGGTTTATAGTGTTTTTATTTTTTAGCAATTTGATACCTTCAGTTTTTTTTTAAATAAGTCTCATCTTCATCATATGCAACCTGTATTTACCAGCTATCTGATTAATAACTCCCCGATATTTTCTAATTTTTCAAGCTTTTTATTAGCTTGCTCTGATGCAAAATGTTGTTTGTTATTTATTACAAAAATAAGAACATCACTGTTTTTTTCCACAATATACATGAAAAAATCCAAAAATTACTTTTAAAGAACTACATAAACGATATTTAAACACCAACACATACGAGTATTCCATATAAACGATTCACAAAAACATATCACTTCCAATCCGACACAAGACCGATATATCATATAAAAATCAATAGAATATTTTTGTAAAATTATATTTATAGAACCCATATTCGGTCCATTTGGCGGGTACACCGCTCGTCCTAATTCCGTATATCGGTCGCCTTTTTCAAATCAGTCTAATGGTCAAATGGTCAACTTTATGCCCGATTTATATGGCAATTTGAGCGAATCGACGCATCGGGCAGGACCTGTAAATGAAAAAAACGCTGAGTCCGTCCTCGGCGGCCATATTTCACCTCCTTAGCAGATAAAGTTCTCCGTCCCTTTCGGCTCGACATGGCTCTGACAATAAATGTACATTCCGTGTGTGTGTGTCATGTACGTGTACGATGATGGTAGTTACAACGACATAATTTCCAGTTTTTCTGCGGTCCGCTCAGATGTCGGAAACCTTTTTTGTTCGATTTTTAAGGGTTTTTCGAAATATTTATAAAAGTTTTATCTTGTCATTTAACATAGTTAAATGAAAAGTTGCTCCTTGACCAAAGTTTATATTTAAATAAGCTTTAAGAATAATGCAAAGTGGTCAGTTGTGCGCTTATTTAATCGTGTCGCTAGAAACTATTTAAAAATTTATCGTATGGCTAGACCCAAAATACTGGCAAATTAGATCTCTCGTGCTCTTATTAAATTATACCCTTCTCATATGTTTGTGAAGTTAACCATACTGACCTCGAATTTACTTATTCAAAAACAATAAGCTTTTAATATAACGTTATTACACTATAATATATACCATTTATAAGTGCGAAATTAAAATTAATAATAATCTTATTCATAGGATTATGAACAATGTCGTTTAAGATTGATAATTAACGTGCACTGACATTAGTAGGGAAATGCATAATTCGATTTTAAATAAATTCCGAGTCTTTTATATTATAATATATAAGTTTTTATTACATTGTAAATCGATATTTTATTTTCATAAATATTTTATCTTCTACCTAGCATAGAATTTTCTAAACAATTCATATTTTTTAAATTACATAGTATTTCAAAAACGTCTGAAATGTCATCAAATATTTTTTTACGTTTAAAGAACCGTGAACGAATATTACTGTAACTAACACAAATTTCCAATGTCAAATATTTTAAAGGCAATTAAAAAAACTTCTAAATCCTTATTCCGGTAAAAATTTTAAAAATAATTATAGTTAACTAGCACATTCTGGCTCATTGTCAGACTGGCTTCATCAGTCCTCAACGCTAGCGTGAAAAAAATCTTCAAAATTTAACAAATGAAAAATCCCTCCCCCCATGTGAAAAAATCTATTACATAACATTATCACATCAAATCGAACACTACCATACTTTTATTACACATAATTATTTTTCAACAAATTTTTCGACCCCACATAAGGCACCCGCGCATTCCGCACCCCGCCCTTAGCGCACCACTGTCTCCGAGCACGCAACACCATAACACACAGGACACCATAGCCGGAGTGCACATCGGACACGAGTTAGCGTGCCTGGCTGTCGACCCGGAAATCCGACGGCGATTTTGACATTATTGTGGTTCTTGTACGTGACAGGGGCGCGATTGTGCGACGGAACGCGCGCTTATTACGCCGCGACCGCATTGTTTCCGCATTTCATATACGGGCCTGAAAGAAGATGAAGATGCCATGTGTGGGTGGGATAAATCCCGCGATGAGCCCGATTGCTTTTTGGGATTCGGAAATTTCGCGTTGGGGATTTGGGCGCAAAGCTGCGGGTTTTGAGCTGTGGTCGCGGGGAGATTTTTAATTTTTCCAATGTTTTTTTTTATCTTGATTAAAACCCATATTCATATCAACGCTTGTTGATAAAACTTTGTTCTGCAGTGGACGTTTTACGGTGAATAATGATAATGATGATCCTGCCATCGTCCTTAATTGAGGACACACTGAGACTTACGAGCTTTTTGCTCTCAGTTGGTTGTACTTACAATTAGTTAAATATTACGAATAATAACATGTTTAATTAATAAAGTATAATTATAAAAAATAATAATCTACATTTGAATGTAAGCTTCGAGTACTGAGGGATCGAAGCTAAAAATTTTAGGTAAATCGTAGAATAATTTAAAAGGAAATGGGATAAGCACTTTTTATAGTGTTGGCTGAAATCAATATTATATGTTTTAATTTATTATTAATGTTAATGTTATAATATGACTTAATGATCGGATTTTTTAAAATTGGTTTGATCGTCTTTGAACTTTTCGTTTTAAAGGGAAAGTTGGAATATTTATTTTGCAGCAATTAACAGTGTTGTTTTCTTAGTCTGCTGATCATTTTCGCAGTCCAATGCTGCCTTTGTCCGATGTCATCTTTTAATTTAAAGTTTTTTAATTTTACATAGAAATGTGAAAAATTGACAAAAAAATATATAAAAGCAGAACTTTCTGAATTTTTATGTAATAAAGCTTTAATATTGATTTTCCCCTTAAATTGCTTCAACTTTACTAGTACTTCAGTACAGTTTCCTCGAAATTCGCCTTTCGTGCATTCTGTACCTTCACCAAGAGGGTCAGTCGCGGAAAGAAATATTTCGTTAATTTTTTTCTCGCCTCGGCATTCCGTATGCCTCCCGGAAAGCAGTTCGTCGCGATTGCTTACAATTAGATAAATTAAATGTAGAGTACATGTAACTGGCGGGATGGTGGGTTCCCCTTCGATAAAAAATAGCACTTCAGTACAAAAAGCATAAAGTAAATTACTCTCGATGCAATATTTGCATTATAAGGATAACTTATTATGTTTCATTTTCTTTATTATTGCCTTTTCAGGTAGTTTTATTTAGAACCCACTAAGCGAAAACCCAAATAAAAACTCTTACTACTTGATGATAAAAGAATTCTGGAATTATTTTTCCTTACTTTTTTGTCTTATTTTTTTTTGTCTCGCGGCTCAGTACTGTGCCGCGGCACAGCAGTTGTGGAGCACTGTATAAGATGTGCAGGTGAACAATAAAGATGCACGCTATGTTGCAGTTGGCGCAGTCGGTTTTATTGACCAAATAAATTATGCACCGCCTCAACAAGATGCACATAGAAGACGAATGCACCTCCGTTTATGGCCACCATAAAGCCACCCCATGAAACTGGATTAAATGTTGCACCCGGATAATTATCTACCAAGATTCTACGAAAGAAGCGATCGAATTTGCAGATTAGCAAGGAATTCCGCGCTGAAAATCGACATTGGAAGTTTTATTTCTTGCTACAGTCGTTGAACAATTATCAAAGTTTCAATTGAAAAGCGGTACAAGTTATAATTCCGGAGATTGCTTTATCGTGAGGTGAGAGGAAAACACGTCGGAAAAGCTTCGCCAGCGGTGAAAATTCAGTCTTGGGCTGCAGTTCTTGTATAAAGTAAATAAAGTTCATCTGTCTTACGTCTTAAATTATTTAACTTGCAGTTGATTCCAAGAAACTGGATGTCTTAACTAACGACGCAAAGTTTGTATATTTTATATTAAACAAGAATGTTGAATAAATTGTTTGTTGGAAAAACTTCGAATCAGATTCATCGTAGACTTGTTCAGAAAATTACGAGTGTTTCCCAATAATAATACATATAAATCATATGTAATTTTCTTGAGAAATTAAAATGTTTGATGATTGGCAAGAACTGCAGAAAGGCAGAAAAATAAAAAAATATATAAATTTCGATAGAACGAAATTTGTTTATTTTGCAGTTTCATCAGTGAATAACTGAACTTATACGTAAAACTTAACCTTTTTGCTGAACATTAATTCGAAATCACTTATATTTTGTCGTTGTTAAAAAAAACTTATTTACCGTTTTATATAATTGTGATTCGTTTAATTTTTTATACATGTGAATCATGCAATAAAACAAAAAATTATTGAATCTTTTCAAACATTCTTTTCTAAAATCGACGAAACCTTCAATTTTATATAAAACGATAAACCATCCTCATACTACATATTTAAAAACCATTAGCAGGAAATTCATGATAAGAGAATAACAGAAACGATTAACAAAACGGTCTAAGAAGACTTCAACTATTATAATTTCACTTCACTTTGACCTTTAATTAAGAACATACGACCTTTCAGGATCTATCTATCAATTCATATACCGCGCCAACAACCACGGACGGGACTCGTTCATGAATATTTTAACAATTTCGCTGCATGCAGGTGTTACAAAGACGACCAAGAAGTACAAGCACAACTACAAGAGCACAGCAAGAACACCGCAGGTACCCAAAGTAAGCACCTCGCAGGAAATGAGCGGATTAAGTCGAAGCGACTCGCGTAAAATAAGTTGTTGACGTCGTAAAAGTATGGTGTGGTAGAAGAAAAAAAAATTTTTTTTCGCTTTAAAGAAAACACGAGCCAGTCCCGTGCACTTCTTTTCAGCGGTTAAGGAATTCATGTTTCGCTTGGGAAATTAATTTGAAGCCGGTCTCGCGACGCCTATACGCGCCCCGAGCTAGATCGAATTTTCCGAGTTTTCTTTATCGGCGTCAACTCTGAAGGTTCTCTGCGACAAGTTTTTCATTTATTAGATGTGAAATTTTCATGGTGGCGTCGGCTGGTAGTTTTGTGTTTTTGTGTTCGATTACATTTTTAAAGGTAATTGAATGCGGAACTTCGATGGAGTCGAGTCATTTGCATTTCAATCAAACGATGCATTAATATTTTGATTTATATTATTCCTTTTAATGCATAGTTAAAATATTTTATATTATACTATAAATGCAATTTTAGGAATAACCTTTTCAAAAACATATATTAAGTTCGATTTAATTATATAATAATGTTATATTAGTAAAATAGGAGACCAATTAAAAAATTTAGAATATTATAATTATAACAATATTAATAATTTCAACATGCAAGATTATTTGAAATACCTACTTTTTGTAATTTTAGTTAAATATTAAGTCACATAAAAAATAATGCATTACTTTTGTATATTCTATTTGAGCCCAAATTGTGTCTGAATACGATAAAAAAAATATTCTGAAAAAAAAACTATTTTCTTTTTAACATAATGTTCGATAGAAAAAAAACAATCTACGTTACTTTACTATACTTTTATTTGAAATCATCAAGTTTTCATATTGTATAAGGATAATCGAAAAATTTTGAGAGATAATTAGAGAGGAATTTGAAAGAAATCGAGTTTTTTCAATATAATAAATAGTGGATTCATTTTATATTTGATCCATTTAATTTATCTATTATAGAACCATCAAAATATGTCGTATTATTTTCAATATGTAAGAAAGTCTTCAATTACAAAAAAAAATTAAGAATTCGAATGATAGACCGAAAATTATAGGATCGACTTGCGTTGCAAACCATAAAATTACACGAAAGGTAAAAAGCGATGGTGTTAAAAGTCAAATGTGCTTCAAGTGCATGAATAGTGCATCCAATCGAAATTGCTAGTGATTTAATAATGAAAGGATGCGGCCGAATCGAGATGCACATTCAATCGACGGCGGCAAAAGATCAATACGTTTCGACTCTTGAGACACACAATCTAGCATCTGACCCTATATCAGGGATAGTCAAATTTAGATATGGAAGTCTACGAAATAGCGAGTCTTTAAATTTTTTCAATGTCTGAATTTTTAGGACAATCTTCTAAATTTTGGTTTGTAAATTATAGTGTGTTTTAACAAACAAAATACTTTGTATTAAAAGACATGCTCTATAAATATTAAATATATTAGATACTGCTTAAATATATAATAGATAGCGATAATGTTTGTATTTCATATGAATGTAAATATTTGTTGTAGTTGTTCGAGTTTGAGATTCAAATGCGAGTATTATATTATATTATATTATATTATATTATATTATATTATATTATATTATATTATATTATATTATATTATATTATATTATATTATATTATATTATATTATATTATATTATATTATATTATATTATATTATATTATATTATATTATATTATATTATATTATATTATATTATATTATATTATACATATTTTATATCGGGTTGTAGTTTTTTATTTTTGTTGAAATGTTTTGTATTTTGTATAACAAATATTTAATGTTATAAAATTTAGTTTTCACGTTGAAACATTGACCGCACCTGCACTAACTCGCGAAACCTTATTCCTATCTAATCGTACTAGCACTGTAATTTCATCCGTTTGCAAAATGCATGAATAGATAAGAGTTAATTTATAATTTGCAATTTATCACTATTATTATATAAACATTTTTAACAATACCGTTATTACGCGTTTAATGATTTTTCGCGAACATCGAGTATGAATTTTCCTCCTGAAAAATTTGATTGATGAATATATTCGATCCCGTCACATATTCGTGTCTGCGTTCGTACATACACCCACATTATATTTAACTTTCGTTTATACTGATTAATGACAGTATTTGCTCTGCAAGAGCAAAAATTGCTACGACATGTTGTTTACAAACGGTAATTTGTCTTCATTGGCATATTTGAGATAGGACGATACATGAGCACAAATACACGTGCTGTATAATCATACGACGAATTTCTGTGAAAATTTCTGAGCAATAAAAGCAGTACATATTTTATATAAATGAAAATTATTATTGAAAAATATATAAAATTAAATTCAAAATATCTGCACATATAAAGTGCATTTTTTATTTTCGAACACTCGAGTCGTTTCAACATTTTCACATCATATCGGTAAGCTGCTGCTGTCATCTCATCGTTTTTGAGCTTTTTCGCTATTATTTTAAGTACTCAGACGAAATAAAAATATAATAGTTATATAGAAATGGAACAGAAAAAAACTCGCAGGAAACAAGCCATAGATGTCATTTGCAACGAGCTCGTCCTGCAACGACATCCCTTTGTGGGCCGATTTATAGAGAGGGTAGATTCGCAATTCACATAGGGATTTCCAAGCTTCATTGGATTCTGCTTTTTCCGTATTTCAACGTAAAAAATTCAACGTATTATACATATCGCTCGATTAGAACGGTCTTTTTACACAGCTTATAAATTTTACAAAAATTCAATTCGCTCAGAAAAATACACATTAAAAAACAACGACCTGAACCTAATGCGTTCACCGTTCAGAGCTAATAAACCCGGATAAGGTTTGGCGCCAATTTCGAATATTTCACAGTTTATGGCGTACGCATGAAATAGATGAGAATTTCAATGGGGTTCGAGCTTAGTTGCAATAATATTTCACGCGTCAGAGTCGTAAATAACCCAGAAAGCTCCGTTTCGGAATCGTTCGTTTCGAGCTCTTTGCAAAACTCGCTTGCCAGGGGCGGGTGGCAAATCGCCCCAAGGGGTGGAACTGTTAGGGGTAAGTTCGGATCGCAGGCTCGATCCCTGTCACACTTGTTGATCCCTGTATTGACGTCCTGCTCGCGATACGTTTTCGATCTTTTAACCGTTGGATGACCGTTTTTTTTGTTGTCGTTTTTAATGTTTCGCATTGGTTGTTTTTGACTACTTTATTTCGATCTTTATATTTATTATTGGTTTGTTTTTTAGGTATGTTGATTAAAATGTATTGTGATAGAAACATGAATAAATGATTGTTTGTATGCTATGAAATTTTCAGTATAATCAATAGTTAATTGTAATTATTGTAGATTTTACAAATTTATATGAGAGTATGTGATGTTTTAATGTTTGTAAATTATTCGATCTGTCGACTAACTAATGACGTAAATACGAAAATATAATAGAATTAAAGTATTTCCACATCGCTTGAAATCAAATCAATATCATCCGACATCGAATAATACACATTAGATTATGCTCTTATTCTAAGATTGCTTTATTCGTAAACTTTTTTTTAACTTGTTTGGTATATACAAAAAAAATGAACCACGAATTCTTAAACATTACAAATTTATATTAAATATTTTACATATTTTATACTATTTTCATGAACAAACGTTTTGTAATTTATTTTACAGAACAAACAATATAAACTCTTAAAATATTTTTAAATTTCAACTCGACTGATTAAGATATTTTTTTAACAAAAACATCGAGCGGTATATAATATCTATTTATATTATATTTTTCCAATATTTACCGAAAATAATATTTGTTTTTCACAGAATTCATAATTTCAACATTGAAAATTTCAACCTTGTACAACTTACATAAGTGAAACAAATGAATTCCTACGAATCCAACTGAAGGCCACCCGTTATAACAAAACATACAACATTTCAACCACAACAGCACCTAATTAAACAGACTTATTGAACACTCAGTTTAATTTCTGCGATTCAACCGCACAACTATAACAACCAAACCAAACGCTTTCAATTTTTTTTCTGAAAAAACTCACAATTTAATCCAATTAAACCAAAAACAAAGAAATGACTCCGCTGTGTTGATACGCTCGAGCGGCACGTCGCTCGTTCCGCCGTATAAAATATTGACTGGGAAATCTCTAAGCCACAATTCAAACGAGAAATTTTTGCACAAGATTTATCGGTTGTGAATAGTGAAAGTTATCTCTATTTTTATTTATCGCCGCGATTATTCTCCTCTCTCCCTTATTGTACGCACACGCGCGCGCGCGCGAAAGCCTTCCCCGTTCTTCCCGAAGTTTCCCCCGGCTTGGAAAAGTGGGTGGATTTTTCACGACTCATCTGTTTGCCGGAGAAAGTTCATTTTTCTTTGTTTCGCGGAAGCTGACATTTGAAAACGTCCGTCGATAAAAACGGACCGATTGAGATATTATTGCGGATCCGTATTTATGACGCCTTTGTTTTTGCCCTAATGTGTATTTATAACTTTTGTTATTTTTATCTTTTTTTCGTTTAGTTCTTTTACAATTTTACAATGTTCTCAAACTATTTGAAATGAGTTTTTTATAATTGACGGAATTTAGCTTTTTTTGGGAAAACAGTGACAGATGTCGAACAGATGTATTATTTCCGTTCGTCATCTGTAATATATATTCAACGAGCAGTAGGCCCGATGTTATAACATCGCACGCGTGATTTGAGGAAAAATTTTGAAAATACAATATAATGACAGTATATTTACCCATTGAATATAGTTGAAAATGTGAAATGTTTATTTAATTTATTATATAAATTATTATAGAATATTTTGTAGATATTTTAATATTTATTTTAATTTAATATTAATTTATCTAATAAAGCATAGATTTCCACATCACCCAGGAGGTACTATGCAAGACCGTTATCCGACCGTTGACAGTTCGATCTGCGCGCATGCGCAATGAACGAATAATTTCAGTTTGATCTGTGCGCATGCGCAACGAATAATTTATTTTTGAATGAGGTTACGTAAAAGAATGCAATTGTAGTAATATCAAAAGAAAAAAATCGTGCAATCAATAAATTGGAAGTGTTCGTAATAATGAAACCATGCAAATCAAATCAGATGCTCAAATATTCCGCTCTATGAAATAGAATGCTTCTTAAGTGCGTATTTGAACACTGAATCCGACCGTTGACAGTTCGATCTGCGCACATGCGCAATAAACGAATAATTTCAGTTTGATCTGTGCGCATGCGCAACGAATAATAATTTCTTAATAATAAATTAATAATATAATATATATATTTTTTTTTTATTTATACTAACTTTTATTTGATCGCGATGTTTGCTTCTCGATAGTGCGACATATAATTTTCCTTGTCCAAAAACAGGATTCTCTAAGTAATAACCCGACGTGGTCGAAAATTTGTCCCTGTTATTTATTAAATTGTCATAGCGACCGCGCAACGTGTTGCTAAGAGCAAAATCAATTCGCGGTAAAAATACTATTTTAGTTCTTATTGCACATTGGCAAAGGATGTAATTCAGTGCATAATTTCTAGCGTGACCCCACACACACAGACAGACAGACAGACAGACAGACAGAATAGCGCTATTATTATATGGAGGATATTGAACTCATTAACATGTTTTATGTACGGTTTCCATTCATAAAACAAACGAATTTTTATTTGTACTATTTTTAACACAATTTCATAAATCAATAATCATAAAATAGTTTGAAACTATATAAAATAACGTGTCCCGATTCCGAACCCGTCCCAATTCATTAATCTCAGTTTTCAACTTTTCTACGAATGCACCGTCCTTTTGCTGTACTCGTTATCCTACTCGCAAGGACCTGGAAAACCAGCAATAAGACCAAGACCAGAAAGACACGTTCTAGGAGCAAAAAAAAGCAAAAATGAGACCAGAAAGACGTAAATCTGAACCAAAACGTACCGCACGGTCGCTTAATCCCTTTCGGGCGCATGGTTCTAATCCAATCGAGCGAAATGCTCGCTTCTTTGTTGCGTCTGATGAAAATTGTATCAAATTTTCTCTATACACGATCGCAATTCTACGATATTTCAATTTTTATATTTTCAAACATGTTTATGTATTATTTGAAACACATATTTTGGATTTATATCGATGAACCAATGTTTTTTTAGTACTATAATTGCGGCGTTTACTTTCATCATTATGCAAATTGTTCATTGAATATGCGTAATTATCGTATTATTATATTAAATATAGATCTGCCAAAGTTATGAGTAGTTTTAGAAATATAGTACAATTACAAATAATATATTTATTTATAAAAAAGTAACTTTGGTAATATAAAATATTTATTCTGTATCGTTCCAATTTTAATATACATATGTTCTGCCGAAGCAAGATGATAAAATGTATACTATGCTAATTTTCATTTTTAATATAATATCCAGGTTCGGATCCATTAATTTAGCTCACATATTTCAAATAAAAAAATCTTTAATTAAAATTAAGACTTTTCTCACATATTATAATGTATTTTTAATTATTTTTTTTCAATAAACAAACTTTTGATATTATATATGAATAAAAAATGGCAATCAATTCACAATTATCTAGTAATTTTGCTGCATGTGTAATATTCATTGTCTGTTATATGTATTATATATAATATAATATATCCTGCTGAATCAGGATGATTTATTTGTTAACATCGTTTTTCTTTTTCATATTTCCATGGCAACACAACACAACCTGAAATCGGGCCTAGGACCAAAAAATTTTTCACGCCCCCTCTTTTCACAGATTTTTTTTAATTATATACATAATTTTTAGTAGGTACCGATAGGGCCATAGAAAAAAATTCCGGGCCCTGGAAAAAGTTTTTTGTAAGTGTCTAATATTTTTCAACTTTTCAAAAAAATACATCAATATTTTTCAAAAATATTCAAAATACAAAATTTTTCAAAATCGATCACCCTTTAAATAATCCGGGCCCTGGGTAGAAACAAGTTGAATTATGTATAATAAGAAGACGAACAGAATTGATAGATTCTGTTAAAAATAGTGAAAAAATAATTTAGTAAAATTGATCAATTTCAGACTCTTTTGCAACTTTGGGTTTAGAGCTAGAGCCCTGCTGAACCCCTCCCTCCTAGTAGGGGACCATGCATATTTCTAATAATATTCGAAAATATGACAATTTCCATATAAACCAAAATTTCTCAAAACACCTACATTTTTTCGCACAACGAACATAAATAACAATCCGACCAATCTCGCACCAATTTCAACCGGAGACTGCGACAAAATGCAACACGAGCCGTACGAGAAACGAATCGGAAATATTATCGTGCTCGTTATTTATTATATACATTAGCTTTGGCGATCCGGAAAATGTCCGTTCGATGCACATGCACGTCGCACATTGCACATTGGTGGCAAGAAAGAGTTCTCCGCGATTTTTGCCCTCGGACGACCGCACACACAAAAGTCCCACTCCGGACTTGCACCGCAGAATGATTTATGGCGGTGCAACGCGACCGTGGAAGCCTTCGCTAAGGTTTCAACGTTCTTATTACGACTTATATGTAGGCTGACCATACGTCCCGTTTTCGCCGGGACAGTCCCGTTTTCGTCGTGTCTTGCGTTCGTCCTGTCGATTTCGTAAAATTGTTTGATTTGTCCCGTTTTGTCGGTTCACATATTTTGATGGACTGGTTTTTTTTTATATTTATCAAAATAATATTTTTTAATGAATTTTCCTTTGATCTTTTTTGCTAAATAATTTAATTGAATTCAACACCCCAAAATGATCTAATATATTATAGATACCTTTCAAAAAATATATATGTATATATGTATATTGCATACCTGTGTTATTTAAAAGTTATTTTGAGTGATAAATTCGTTAATAAATGTATGATATTGAAAAAAAATATGGGTCCGCAAATATATTTTGTCGGTAGTGTATTTCCTTAACGATATTAATTGAGGGAAAATTTTTGATAGTGCAACAATTTTTTTTATATAGGGAGGGGACATTTATTTTTTGTCCCGTTTTGGGTCCTGCGAAATATGGTCACCCTACTTATATGTATGTGTGTTGTGTTACGTTATGTCGGGGAGTTGAGCGTTTCGTGCATGGGAAAGTCGCTTTGTCGTAAGTCGAGTGCGTCGGTGGTTTTATAGTTCGGTGGGTTTTCTTAAGGTGCGGTTATGTTTTTTAGTGTTTGAATTTTTAAAAATGTTTTGCTTCGTCTGGTATAGAGTAAAGTGAAGATAGTTCAATCGTTGTTGTATAGAGAATTTTGGGTATCGATTATTGTCAAAATGTTCGTGTGTTATCTCGTTTTATTTCTGTAGATTGAGAGACTGATTGACTATCTGTCAATCAAAATATCATATTTCATTTGGAATAAAGTTTTGTTTATGACTTGAAATTTATTAGAATGAATAATACATTTATTTCGTACGTTCAAATGCATATTTTATTATGAAGAAGCTATTAGAAAATATTCTATTTAAATTTATACGTGTATAATTATTGATTTTCCGATTTTACTTATAATTATTAAATCATTTCTAACGATTAAATTTCGTTACTGACAATAATCTTGGCTTGCAAATGAAATTTATAATTGAACGTTCACTAAAAATATTCTAATTGTGATTCATGAACACTGAAAAATGTTGCAATATGCAAAGAATAATTTACAAAAGGTTATCGATTAGTGTTCATTCTAATAACAATGAAAAGTAATTAAAAATATATTTTGTTAGAAAGTATTTTATTAAAATTGAGATTATGCTGATTTTAATTTTTTTCTGAGTCGCATTCGAAAAATGTTCACCCTTATGACATAATAGATTTGTATGACGTACGACCAGACAGAAAACTTTTAAAATAGCTGACACTTATTTTCATTTTTAAAACAAACCCCACACTTTCATTCGTTTCTATTCATTCATTTCTATTGATTCATTTAATTTTTAAAATCATAATTGCGAAAAATCTAGCTTATATAATATCTTTGTACAGACATCGGCAACCTTTTTTGGCAGTGGGTCAGAAGCAACCAAAAAGCGACTTTTATGAAGACGTTTTGGGTCAGTGGGTATTTCAAAGCACTAAAAAAACAAGTACACCCACCCCCCTAGTTTCGCAAAAACATATTTATACCCCTCTCTCAAAAACTGCCTTTCGATTTTTTTTATGTAAAACTGGGGGGGGGGATGCATATCCAATTTTTCTAAAAACAGATATTTAAACAAATTTTTTTTTTAATAATTCTATGAAATTAATTTATATTTTTTTCAAAACAACATTTTTTTAATTTTTTTAAATAATTATTTATTCCAAGTCACTAAAATTTTCAAAATAGCCCGGACCCTGGGAATTTACCCCCTTCGATAGCCCTGCTCATGGCACAAGATTTTTCCTGTCATTTTTTTCCATATTCGCATATTCCTAAAAAAAATATTGAAAAAAAAAATTTTTTTTTGGTACTTATAAAAAAAAATACCTTAACCAGTTAATTCAAATGCAGGGCCGAGCTGTCCATACGAACAAGTGGTGCGATGCACACAGGCGGCCCAATCGAAGACACGAAATCGATGTCCTGGATTTCGATGAAATTTATTTTGGGTATAGATCAAAATTATTGTATTAATATGGTACAATACCCAGCCAGTTTTTAATTAGACGAATTTGAAGTTTTGATTTTTGGACATACTTGCGTATGATACGTCAATAGATGGCGCTAGGCGCTATGTAGTAGGATATATTTTATTTTAGGGAATACGAGAAACCCAAAATATCCAATTTACGCTATTTTGTTTTTGGTTTACGTATTAGAAATTGTGACAGATGTGTGTCGCTGCGGGAACGGAAAACGGTTGGTAACACATAGAGACCCATACACGCTTTGTATTATTTATAGAATGCAGTTCACATATGTTACTTTCACAATATGTAACGAAATAAAAAAAAGTTATTTTGATTGATAAATTATTTAGATAATCGAGCATAATAAATGATAAACATAATAATAATATTAAAACAATAAGTATTTCTTCGTACAGATGACAGCTGTTCATAAAATATGGAACGTTTTTAGAGACGTCAGTTGGCGTTTTACGTGTTGCCAACTATCAATAACGAAACTAACTCATCTGTCAAATCACTCATTATATAGTTTGTCTAATCGATGTCAGCGATTCGATGCATTCTCTCGTTTATATATGCTATCTCTAGAGATAACGTATGCGGAATCTCGTATCGTGCGCTTTCTCTAAAACTTGAAGCGTGCGTATACAATCTCTAGATAATGTACGAGTATGTATTAACGGCGATGAACACTCTGACGGTAACATATGTATATATTACACAATATGGCCTTAAGGCAACTAATTATTTGGCTGGTTAATAATAACTAAAATGATCAGTAAAAAATTGTTAAATGATCAGTTAGGTTAGGTTAGGTTAAGTTAGGTTAGGTTTCGGTTAGGTTCCAATGCTAGACTCCAGGGAGGGCTGGTCTGCCTGGACTGATTTTGCCAAATCCGTCATGGGCAAGAAAGAAAAGGAGGAGAGAGTCAGGCAGCGGACCTCCTCCTCCACGTGACAACCAGTGAACAACTCAATACAGTGAAAACAGTGCACAGTGACAATTGCACACAACAGTAAACAAAGTGCACACAGTGAACAACAAAATACAGTGACGACAGTGCACAGTGACTATTACACACAACGGCGAACAAAGTGCACGCAGTGAACAATGAAAAAGTACAGTGCAACAATTGCATGATATATCAAGTGTGAATGCTTTAACGTAAGAATGTGTGAATTTTGAATGACAAGCAGAGTGAATGCCAAATTTGAGAGAAGCCTTCATCGGCTAGCCGGTCTGCTCCTTATACGCTGAGATCCGTGCCTAAAGGCCAACCCAGCGGAGCAGACCGCGAGGGGTCGTTTTAGTGGGTCAAGTCCCACACTACCATCGGCCAAGCAAGCCGGTGGCGTCTTTTGAAGATTTTTTCCCCTCGACAAAAAAAAAAAGGTTTCGGTTAGGTTAGGTTACTACTACGTGTGACTACATTGAGACTTGTTCCAACAAGTTCAAACAGGTTTCCACGTTCACAGAACCGAATAACAACCATATACATACTTTGTTTTTACTGATCAAAATAGGATCTTTTAACTGATCAATTAAATACAGGCTTAAAATTAATAATACTATCTACATATCATTTATAAAAATAATACATAAGTGTAATACATACATGTACTAGTATCTAGCAAAGACGAAAACCGTTATACAGGGTGGTCCGAAGATCTTGGATAATTTTTAAAGAGGTGATAGGTCATATTATTCGGAATGTTTTAAGTCATATATACCTTAGTCCAAAGTATCATAGTTTTTGAATTATTATTATTTTTTTATTTTTAAGAAAAAATCTAAAATCTCATACTTACATACTTATGTATAATTTCCAAATGAAAGATAATATGGCAGACAAACCTTATTTTTTTTGTTTGATTACTATATTTTTAATCCTTAAATAGAAATACATACAACAATCTATATCAGCAACAAACTATTAAAAATACATGATTGCATGAAAAACTTGCTGAAAGAATGGGAAACTAGAGTTTTTTCGTATTTCTTGTTAGAAAAAAATTTATGCCCAAAGTATTTAAGTATTTTTAAAAACATCTCTATTTAAAGCCCTTTCGATTAGTGTATCGAACATGCAGATATCTATCCAATTCTTAAAACTAGAGTACAAAAACGAAATCATTTCTAAACAATAGAATATGATATCACATCATTTACATCCACATACTAATATTTCACTCAATCAACCTACAGATATATTCAAAAAAAATAATTCAACTTCATCCAATCAATCAAGCATTAACAAATCGATTCAACACCTATGTATAATATACGAATTTTCATCATCATCAGCTCGAATAGCCCGAATAATTGTTAAAATATCGTCGTCGAGCACATTATCGAATTCCCAAATAAAAAGCGTTTGCGTACGTACGATAATTAGGCGCTCTCGCAGTCTCATGCCCGCGTAATTAGATCACGCGAAATGGCGGCAAACTTAAGTTGATCATCGCCTCCATTAACGTCGCGCTAATTCGGTTTGTTGTCCGTTTCGGCACACTTTCATTCTGCCGTATCCAGGCTCAAAAAACGGTTCGCTATTGTAGTTTTGGACTGGGCCGTTTTCGACGCCGGGATCGGATGGTTAAGTGGCGGTTCGGGGGTGGATTGATGGTCGGTGTTTTGGTTTTGATGTTTGAAGCGGATGGTTTTGTCGAATGTGTCAATTATCAGTGGTTGTTGGAGTTGAGCGATGTATGGTAGGTGAGTGTGATTTTGTATCGGATGATTTTCAGTTTTTAGTCTTCGGGAGGTGCTCGTTACAGTTTGGGAAAATTATTGAAGATTGAGTTTTTACCGTATCGATTTTCGGTGAAAATTTTATTTTGGAAATCATAATATAGATTTAAAACGTATTATTTGAACTAGAAAGGTCAATATTTTAATCAATATGATTTTTTTTTATTATTACGTTTTGAAATATTCAAAAATTTTATTTAATTTCAGGTAAATTTTACAAGTTTTCATCACATTATAACGAAAAATACAATTTAATCAATGTCTCTACTGAATATTACAATCCGAATTTTTTTTTCATCTAATTTGCTCATCAAACTTTTTCATACATGCGCTTTTTTGCCAGGATTTCGAAATACCGCTTTTTGAATCGGGACATTGGACGCTTTTAATGCATGTGCTCGCAACACATTTAATTACATCACAGAACCATCTACCGAACAAATTGCATTCTTTGACACTTTTGATGTTATAATTAATTTTCCGACGTACATGCTCATGGCACGAGCTCTTCATGAGCCCACCTAAAATACCTGTCATATATTCATATATAATATCATGTATTACAATTTTTTTTTTCATTTTTATACTTTGTGAAGTTTGGAATTCGGCGTTTTTTTTTATATTGACAGTGGCATAGTTGACGGTTAATTGGATTCGTAATATATATGTACATACATATGTTACAGTTCAAGTATCCATTTCAGTCTGTTCATAAACGTACTAGTTTGTTTATACGTTTATAAACAGACTGAATATCCATTCATACATGAACTGTAACATATATGTATATAATATAATATGGTAAAGGTTTGCGAATATTAAAATAAAAACATAAAATTTTATTCAATAGAAATAGCGGCTGAATATAACCAATAGATATGCCTGTAAAAAAATTATGTTGAAATAAACTTTAGAATATTTTATTATAAAAATATCAAAAACTTACCTTTTTTGGTAAAAGCCATTTAATTTATAAACTATGAAATCTGTTATTCAAAATAAAATATTTATTTATTCTTCCTTTAAAAAATTAGTCTTTGTCAACAGTACTAGATTTATTACATCTAGTAATAAGATTATAATACATATAACAAATAATAAATGTGATAATAAACAAATTTATTATTTTAAGATGATTTTTTAATTTAAAGAATCCTTAGTTTTAAATCTCTCAAATAAAAGTTGAGTCATACCACTGTTTTTCACATACAATTCGACGTCCGCTTCATATTCGCGCATACACTTTCCTGTCCATGATGAATATTGCAAATCCGAACGTCGCCTTAGAACCGACGATGCTGAAATAAGTGAAAGAAAAAAATACAGGAGAGAGGATGAGAGTTAAGGGAGAAACCTTTCAAATGCCTCGTCTCGGTTCATTTAATGATTTGATGTGAAGCAACAGTCGGAAAAATGAGCGAATTTTCCTCGCTGAAACGCTCGTCAAAACAAAACCGACGAGCAACGATCTTTTTCGTTTCTAAAATAAATATATTCGTTGTTTTCTATTATATAAATACATTTTCAAACATTATATTATTTTCTTACAATATAATGATTAAATGTAATCAAAATCAATCAGATCTTTTCATGAAAGAAAACTTTCAAAAATTAATAACGAATGTTCGTTTCTATAATTAATTTTAATTAGTCAAATTGAAAACTTTTGCTATCGTAAGCTATTGACGATGTTTCAGCTCGAAACAAGACATTTTCGGGTCAATTTTATTTTAGGAAAGTTCAAAAGGGAACGCGATCTGAAAACAGTCGGAAGTTACACCTACATATTATATTTCAAAACGCGATCGATATATGTACAAGTCGGTTCCCAACTCGGAAGTATCTAAATATATCACTATTATACAAAATCAACGCTTCTCAATGCAATATATATATATAAAAACATGTTCAATTTAAAACCATCATATATGATTCATAAACTAGCAACTCAAAAAATAGTTCGATTTCAAATTCACACTCGAATTTCAGAGTTGCATCTAAATCTTTAAGTCTTATTGAATTCTTTGGGAACCGAACTGAAAACAGTTCGATGAAAAAGATTCTCTTTTCAAATATGGAAAATTATAAACGGATTGAGGATCGCTGATATTCGTTGTAATATTATATAATTGTGTTATATGTTAAAGTACAGTAAAGTACTCGTTTATGTGGCACCGTATACGAAATTACCCGTAACTGCGTTACGCGCGAACTACGCTCGCACCCTTTCAATGGGAAATCGTTTAAGAGTTTTCTCGCTTTTCTCTCGAATTTTCATATTTTGATTTCGAACAGAGCCGTTTCCATTTCGCGATACGTTTCGAATTGTACGAATATAATATAACGTTACGCTTTTACGACATCAGATTTTTTTTCGACTTTGTAAAGTTACAATTTATAATTCATTTGTATGAAACGTTGTTACGTTTATTTTTAATAAAATTGTAATTTTACTTAAATTATGCATCAATTTAATTAAAAATATTGTAAATTTTAATGATGTATTTGAAAAATATTTACATTTGATACTCAGTTTGTTTTATTTATATTAAAAAGTTGTTTTTTTTTTCTGTATTATAACATCATTTTCGTATCATATATGTATGTACATATGTCACTTTCTGATATCAATTGCCTCATAAACATACATTAACTCTCAATATGTTTATGTACGTTCCCTACAAGGTGACCATAATTTTAGTAAAAATAAAAAATATATATAGTATGTATGTATGTACATATACACAATATAATACTAATAATATGGAGAGTTCAAAAGAGCTCTAGTCCTAAGCCCAAGGTTGCAAAAGAGTCCGGCAGTGATCAATTTTATTAAATTATTTTGTCACTATTTTTAACAGAATGTATAAAAAATCATAATGGGTTATCCAGATTCCTTATTCAAAAATATGATCTATATTTTTTTCAATCATTTTAAACGAAACGAAATCGAATTTTCTATCGGTTTTTAGTATGTTTTTGGTAAATTCTATTTTTTTCAAATGATACATAGATGTCACTAATAAAGTTGAATATGCTAAAACTATTTTCACAACATTTTCTATATAATTCAATTAATATTTATATTTGAAATCATAAACTTTCAAAAGTATACGACCATTCTCAAATGAAACATAAAAAATCATAAGCAACTCCCTCGAAACTAAAACTCGGCGTCGAAAGACGCGTTCCCACCCTGTCTAAAGCACACAACCCCTGTCCACCCTTCACCATATAGCCTTCCAGCAGCGTTATAAGGGATATTCGGTAGATCGACGAGAAGTTCGGTCCCGTTTGATGCGGTTACGGTGTTCGCCAAAGAGGGCGATGTGCTGAAACTTGAGTGTGGCCGGTTACAGTGCCCGCTGAATATTTAAGGCGCGCGTTCTTTGATCTCTTAATGTACGGCGACCTCTTACCCGTCTAATGGATAATTAGCGAAATATACATAAATTTGTGTACGTGTCGCTCTGGAGGTGTCTGTGTGTATTAGGAATGTGGGCAATGTCGTCGGTGGGAAGTCGATCGAGATCTGTTGGCAGTTTTGGTTAATGTTTCATTTCTTGATTATTTATGTATGCTTTGATACTTGGATTATAAATAAAAAAGGAATGGGTGATGCTAAGTGGGGCTTACAAGGTGTTAAAAATTGAGTAAAAATACCAGCCACTATTATCTATCCCCTATTAAATAGATCGATAATTTATGGATGGAAACATTAAGTACTGAAATTTTAAAAAAATATAGAAATAGTGATTGTGAGTTGAAATCACAATTATAATTATGTAAAAAAAACTTAATTGATAAAATTAAATAGATGACTTACGAACATAGAGTATAATTCACATCAAGAACAAAATAAACTCAACTCTTCTCCTGTCGCATGCACTCTTACTATGTGACTATAATTTTATGCAAAGTAAAATCTACTTTAACTGAACCCGAAAAATTTCACTACAAACTATTATTACACAAACATAACACGTACCTACAATCCGATTACTCATGTCTCACATAATACTGTATTAACAATTTCAAATAACGTTAAAAGTTAATCCTTTCTGTCCACACGATTTCAATCGGAATCACCAACTTTCTCCACTCTTTGGGACCCAAACATAAAATAAGTTAAAACAAAAAAAAAACAACACGATATTAAACGAGCAATACTAAAAAAAATCACAAACTCGAAACGTACTACCCCCTTTAATAAAAACACATAGAAAACCGCCAAAAATTCGCAAAATGCCATACGCAACATTTGCACGGACGCGCCTTATCAAAAATTAATTTTTATATTTCATTCGAAGGGAAAAGTTGAGGGGCGCGCAAAGTCGCCGAGCACTAGTGGGTCCCCAGGCCGGCGTGATGGGGGCGCATTTACGAGCGGGGCGCAGCCCTGGGGCGCGTGCCCCCGACCCTGTGCCCCTTAACCTCTTACGGCGGACGGCGACGTGTGCGCCCGTTGTGTCGATCTCAATCGCTTGGTTTTTTTTTTTTCCATTTACCTCTTATTTATTATCGAGGTTACTAACTCCTACCTGATTATAGCTTCTATCCTAATTTATTAATTATTATCTACCTAAATGCTCATATTGAGCCGCAGTCACATCAGTCAATCATACATCCATCATCGAGGAACATTCATTCATCTTTCGCACCATGTAATCTATTGGTCCTAATTTTATTTATTATTAGAAAATCTTATAACAGGAATGGTATATCATTAGATTGTCGATTTATTTCGGGATTGTGTGATGGATCGGTGTTATTGGATTGGTTTAAAAAATGTGTTTTTTGTTGAAAAATTATATTGTCCTTAAATTATATTTTTTAAACAATAATTTAGTCTTTTTGGTTTTTCTGTTATGATACAAAAGCTGCCGAAAATATTTTATTTGAGTTGGTTCAATGCAGTTTGTTATTCGACTAAAATACTTTCTGTCGTATTGAAATGGCATCCTTTGTTGAGATCAACTTCACTTTTGTAAATAAAACTGAGGAATATAAAGCTAAATTGTATAATTAAAGAAAATACGGAATGAGAGTCATGGTATTTGATCTCGAAAATTAACGAGTTTTGATGTTATAAAAGGTGCACCCGTATATTGTTATTGTGAAGATACCTAATCTGATATTGGATATTCATTGTTTCTAAATTTGAATAAATGAAGATTATATGATTTAAAATTTAGAATAGAAATATTAATTATAATCATCATTGTCATGGAAAGTTATTCGCCATTGGACGAAAACCTATAAAATCGTACCACTCTTGTCTATCTTATGCAAATCTTATTAAATTAACTTCTCAAAATTTCTTAATTATACGCATTTGTTATCTACTCAGTTTCCATTGTGTATTTTTCAGTCCATAAATATAAATTTTTCAAATTGAATACTTAAATTACACAACCAGATCATTCGAGCAATTAAGCCAGTAATCAGGACAACCCAGACAAAATTTAGACTCCCCTTTGAAATATCAACGTAAAGAAGTAACAAGGCTAATGTGTTACATAAGATCAAAAAAAAGATTTTATTATCTATACACACATAAACTCCACCATCTAAAACTAAGGGCGTATAAATATATATTACAAACATAACGAACACCCCCTTTAAAAATACCAATGTAAAACACTATGAATACCGAGATAGAAAATTAAAAAAAGCACCTTCATATCAGCATGCGCAAAATTGACCATCCACCCCAACAAGGGGTTAAGACCAGGGGCAGATAGGGGAACTTGCTTTGTCGAAAGAACGCAAACTTTGGGCCGAGAGTGCGTCTCGCGGGGGTGACGACGCGAGGCCGTTAACCGTTACGGGTCCCCTCAGACCCGCCACTGTTTAAGTATGAACCCGGTATTTGTTACGTTATTGTACATAGAGTTGGTCGAAGACAGTGGTGGGTCTGAGGGGAAATGGGGTATATGGGGTGGTAGTATGGAATTTTACGTGATTCAATTTGAGTGAAGTGATGGGTGTTCGTCGTGAAAGCTTTGTAGGTGTTTTATTATTTTTTTGTAATTTGTCTTTTGTGTAGGTGAAAGTTGTTAATTTTTTTTTCGTAAACTGTTAATTGCTCTTCAATTGCTTTTAAAGTTTTTCCAAGAAAATAAACTTGTGAAGAAAATGTTTAGTTTAGCGAAGTTTTATGAGACGAAGCAGTCGATAGAGGTAAAACTGTAGTTTTGAAACAAGTTTGCGATTTTGCATTTTATTCATTTATAAATACAAAATTAATTCGATTTGTTTTATTTCTAATACAATGAAAATGTAAAAAAAAATATGTTAAACGATTTCTGTAACTTTATGCCATACGCACTGGAAAAATACGTAAAGTTTTTTCGACAAAAACTTCTGGAAGTGACATCAACCGCTTATTCTCTTTTCGCTCTTCACTTTTAACACCTAGTATTGTTGGCGAAGAATGGAGAAAAAAATCATAAAGCCTTACTGAGTTAGAGAGAAGGGAGAGAACTCAAAGTGTTTTCCGAAACGTTTGACGGTTATCAAGCGGAGAGTCTGTCGCTTTTATCTAAAAATTTGAATAATTTATTCATAACGGGAATAAATTTATTAAGTGATGATGGAAATATTTGAAAGGATTTTCTTCTTTTGCTGCGCCATCGTAAAAATCTTATATTTCACGTAAATCATGATCTGATAGCGATCAAAACACAATTTATTTTAATTGCGTCGAATCATCTTCTATGAAAAAAAACAACATTAAACGGGTACGTACAATGAATTCGTGGAAACATTACAATAATATAATCAAGATCATTTTTTCCCAAAAATAACTCATCGAATGAATCGTTGTTTTTTTTTTAGTTCGCTGTTTAAACTGAGCAATTTAAATAATTCAATTTGCATGTTTTATATTAAAAAAAAGCATCGAAACAATGATATCACAAAACGACATAATTCACATCAAACAACAAAACACGATCGATTCGAAACACACCACAAGCGAAATGATTTGTCAACAGCCTGGCAGGTTTCCACCTTAACGTCGACATTCTCATTTTATTCCATCAATTCAGGAAACGGTTCGAAGATGGAAGACAAACACTGACTGCCGATCCGGGGAGAAGTGTTTGCTGAGCAAACTATTCGCTGCCGTTCTGAATGTGCAATTTGTCAAAAGGAAAGATGCAGGTTTGATTGCCAATTTATTAAACTGAATCGAATGCAAATCCGCTCGAGCCTCGGTGAATTTCCGTGTCCATGTTGTATGTATGTGGATTAGTCGGGTTTGCGTTCTGACGGATCGATTCTATGTAATTAATTTGGAATGAAGGGTTATGATATTTTTATTGTTTGTTGAGTTCATATGCATTATATTCAAAATAATATATGGAATTTGATTTATATGTGAAAGAAAAATGTTTGAAAAATCATATCCGGTTAGGTTTATTTTCTTGTTAAATCTTTGCTGTGTTTCCAATAATTCATTGATGGAATTAATAAATACATTGTAGTTGTCTTTTTCTCCCGTTGTTTTTTTTATTTATTTTATGAAAAAAAAATCCCGTGAAACATGAAATATTACAAATTTTCAATAGACAATCTTCAATTTTTCCAATATACTGTTTTCTCAAATCTTTGTCATGGTTTGGGAAAAAAATTAAGTAAGATTAATCCATGCATCGTTCTCAAACATTCTTTTTATTCTACATTTAAAAACAATAATTTATACATAAAATAATTCTTCCAACCATTATCATACATAACTTTTACTGGAGAACAAAGACTTTCCAGTACTCAAACGAAATTTTTTTTTAACTCTTTCTAATTGTGTAAAAATGAAGAAAAAAGAATTTTCAAAAAGCTGAATAACGAAAAATCTCTCACCAAAATAACACACGACATAAATACTTCATATTAAAATCCATATAAAAAATTCACCACATATCCTTCAACTTTCCGAAGCCGATATATGATCCGACAAAACCAAACCATTGACCATATTTATCCAATATTCAAATAAAAAAAATCATTACACACCAAAAACCATACATTGAAATTCAAAAACGCACAAACAGATCACAGTTTGCCACAAACTTTTACGAAAGCGTAGTAGAGCAGAAGTGATTGAGTCACTGAGGCTCTATTCACAACAACACTACAAGTATGGAGCCTTCTCGAACCCGGAAGCCCTTTGTCAATATTGGTGTTTTGAACGACTTCGTCGGTTAGAGTTACATGAACACTCTTACTTAACTTAACAGGGCCCGAAGGATGGGGCAACGTTCTACTTATGGCATGGTGCACCTTTGGGTCGACACTAGAAGTCAATCTGAACACTTTGGGTTGTTAGATGGGTGTTATGTGAAGTGGGTGTTCATGGGAATCGACATATAATAAAATTTGATACGGTCTAATTTGTTGTTGTTGGTTTTGTCATTTCTATTATGTCTAAATTTTGTTCCTATTTATTATAATACTTGGGCGTATTTTGAGTAAAATAAACATAAATACTTTTTTACGAAATATGGTGAAAATATCATACTGTTAAAAAAACACGACGTATCCTCCGGAGGGCCATATAACCTCAAATTGAGAACTGCGATGTTAAACCGAAATTTTCTTGTAAATATTTTTTATGTCGTGTATATTCACTGTGACAACGTTTATATATTTTGACGTTCATTGATGTACATAATTTATAATATTAAAGCTTGAATACGGAACTATCATTTTTTCATTACTAATTATACAGGTATTAAACGACAAACGTTTAAGACAATATCAAGTATAATATTATATTCAAATTATTATAAAAATTAACCCTTCGCTTCAAGGTGTTGCAAATTTATTACATATTCCAAAATATGATGTCACTTCTATATGCTTATAGAAATTTATATTTTTTTTATTATGTCGTAAATTCATGATATAAGTACTGCTTGTACTAAAATAATTCAAAAACGGACCATAGAATGTACTATGCTCCCAAAAAAATTTTGGAGTCTCGTAGCATGTTGGTACAAGTTTTTAAGGTGTGTTTAAAATAGAAAAAAAAACTGTTTTCATCAAAAAAAATTATATATTTACGTTGTAAGGTTAATAAATTAATATTATTATCACTAAAATGTGCTGTAATATGAATTTTTATCTTGATTACGCGATGTTGCAAATTTGCAACAGCAAAATATTTTGTATTAATTAATTTAATTTAAAATACATATTTTTTTTATTATTTTTCCCTTATTATTTACAGTAATTTTAACCATATATATATATATATATATATATATTATTTTTTTTTTTTTTTAATAAAAAAATCATAAAGTGAAAAGTTAAAAGCGATAGAAATTCAACCAAACGCAAAACCAACGAAACAAACCGCACGAACCCAAACGAAACCCGTCTCCGCCAACCATCACAATTCACAATCGTCCCGGTCCAAAAAACTATTCCCATTAAAAAATTTCAATTTCGTTCGAATATTCCCACCTTTTTTGACGAAACCCCATCGGCGGGCGTCAAAAGGAAGACACTGGCACGCTCCGCATACGTGGCCGCACGTATGCACACATATACTGCTCCCCGGTGAAAGCACACTTTGACTTAACTACACACGGTGATTTCCATTTATATTGGTCTCTTTTCCGACCCGCGCACGTGGAGTCGCACACGCCCTTTGGCGTTCTTGGAGTTTTAATGAATGAGTCCCGTATATATTTTACGACGCCCCAATCAACATCAAAAAGGTCAACTCTGGCTAGTGTGAGGGTGTGTTTGTATACGTGGAAATTGGCGATATGTTTCGTCGGGGGGTTGGGTGTGTGTTATTGGTGGGGTGATTGAAATTTTGGTGATTGGCCTTGAATTTGAGGGTTTTTGGTTTGAATGTGTCTGTGGGGAAATTGTAATTTTTTTCGGGAAATTTATTGTGTGCGTTTGTTAAAATTTTGGTTAATTGGTATGCTTTTTTAAGCTGTAATTTGTGATTTTTTTTGTAATTAGTAGGTAGATTTGGTTTCTCAAAACATTGAAACTATTATATTTAATTAATACGATTGACTTTGTGAATAAGTGGAAAAAAAACTATAAAAGGTTTGAAAAACATGAATAACGGTACAACTTTGATTATTCGGACTGAACGGGGATTGATTATGAGATGGTCCGGATAGTGAAAAATCCGGATTATCGAAATAAGAAAAAAAATTATATTAAATAAAAATTAGAAATTAAATTAAATTATTTAACGTATAGACATTTTTGATGTGCATAATTATACATACACAACTTTGAGTATTTTTCAAAACGTATTTAAAGTCTATTTATTTTTACTATTTTTGGTTATTTGATACTGGAAAAATTTGTGAACATAACATAAAATCACCATGTTAGGGTATTTATCGGTTACCAAGATAATAATTAAAGAAGTTTTATTTTTAATGCCATCTGTAACTCCAAATTTATTTTAAATAAAATTCCTTTCGGGTTTTAGTTTTATAGTTGAATCTATATAATTTTGTTATTTACACGTAAATTTTTAGAAACGTGTAATATTATAAAAAAAATCGTCAAATCTGCTATTTGAAAAAATAAATTATTTTTTTGATCGATCCGGTTAATAGAGGTTCGGATAATAGACGTTCTACATACTATTTATATTATGTTGTATTATATTATAGATTTCCATCCATATTTGACTTATGAAGATTAAACAGCTAATTGATATAAAAATTTATTATAATAATAATAATATCTGAAGCTTCGTGTTTTATTTATATTATATTAAGTAACAGTTTCATAAATATTATTAACATATATAAAAATTAATAATTTGATTCATAAATTTCAAATATCTTCTACATATGTATATATGTATCTGTTTCATATAATACTTCGAATCTAATCTGATATGACAAGTTTTATTGAATAATACATATATCAAAATAGATTTAACAATCATAACACAATTTAAAAGATACGATAAAAACACACGTACGTTCAATTTTTCCTAAATAACGAATCATATGTATATCGAAATCAACTTATAAACAAATTCCAAAAATAAACAACATTATCAAGATAAAATTGAAAAATCAACACTTCCTCCTTCGTATGTTATGTGGCCTCGATTTCGCAAAACTTTCACTTATCGATCACGCGGACTAGAGGGTGGGCTTTGGCGCAAAGTTGCCCGTTCAATTGATATAAATGAGCCATCACGATCGTTTACTGTGTAATTATACACGATATTTTCTTCAAAAATTGTTCGGCTCCGGCATTGGAGATAATAAATTGATTAAGTTGATATTGCGGATTACTCTCGACAGTCCGGATAAACCGATCGTGTTTCAATAACCTTGTATTTTTTCGAAGGAATCGCGCGGAATTAATTTTCAAGATTATTCTATCGTTTTCGAATGAAAATGGCGGTCGAGTGTTTTTGCGGGCTCGAGGATATTTCGAGAATTCCGGTATTCGTCTCTCATAAACACTTACGGTGTGCTGAGTGGGTGAAAGATTCGAAAATTTGTTCAAAATAAATTTATTGATTTGCGAATGCGCATGTTATAATACATTTAATGTATTGTGTAATGTAATGATTGCTTCGTAATTTGAAATTGTTTTGAAACATGTCTGCAATATTATTTTCTATAGTTTACTGATTATCGCTGATTGTGAGATTGATTCTTGTCCGCTGATTACCGAAGTTGAGCGATATTTGATAGTCAATGAAAGATTTTTACCATATCCGTCCTGAGATCATCTGAAAATGTTGTTTTGGTTTTAGGTAATATTCATGCTTGTTGAGAATTACCTTCTTGTTATAATGACGTATGTATATATATCGGGAAAATTTTGTCCTACACAAGATGTTATTTATCTAACATAAGTAACGTTTGATAATGATAATGATTTTTCATCTATAATTATGAAAGTTAGACACACAAATATCGATGTTGTGTCAAGATTTTTTTCATTAAAAAAATTATAATTTTAGTATCTCAACTTTTAGTATTTAGTATATCAATTTATTTTAATAAAATACATAATCGAATTCAACAAATTAACTAGCGAAAATTATTTATAAAACGCATAATCGAGTACACACTGTATCACCACTTTATACGTAGCCCACACACATTTCGACTTTCTCGAGTTCAGATATCAAGTACCATATTAATCGAGAGACGAAAACGACGTTATTTCGCACCCCCGCCTCGCTTTCAAATATGTATAAATCATATTTCGAACTTTCGTCGGATACGGGGGGAGGGGCGGGGGGGGTGGGGCGGTCGTGTAGCGTTTCATCAACTTTCCACCCGAGTTGAAAGTATCATGCCTGTTTATTTGCAAAATTAATGTTCGCAAAATCCAAAACTGGAAAGTCTTCCGTTTCAAACCGCTCCTTCAAATTCGCCAACTTTGCTACGTAGCGATAAACAGCCAAACTGACTCTGGTGGGGAGGCTTCACCCGCCCCATCGGCTCAAGCACCACCTTGGCTCTCAAATGGGTTGAATTGCTAATGAACAAAAATTACACAGTCCGGTGTGGAGTATTCGAGGCGTGTTTGTGTTAGTTTTGGATACTATGTGCGTTTGTCAGTGATGAACGATACATTATCAATGTTTGCATTTACATAAGCAGCCAACTGTTCAAATATTTAAAGTTTACAATCGGCATTTTTAGATATTGAAATTTGCATAGTGGTAATATTATAAAATGGATAGGATATTGTCTGATAATGAAAGAAAACTTTTTCGTTTTTTACTATAATTTAATATGTATCATAAACTTTACAAAGCAAAGCTAAAACTACGGATTGCCAAAGTCGAACTAAAACAATCTTAGGCGTTAGTTTCAGAGCAAAGCTGTTTTGTTAATGTTGCTTTTTGTTTTTTCGTTTGTTTTTCACAGGTTCATTCGATTGGGGCGTGTTTTTATTTGTAGGATTTGCTCCAGATGATTGTGCTCCGCTTTTAGTATACAGATTATTTAAAAAGTCTTCCAAATCGGCGTCATGAATACTAAAAATTATAAAAATCGTGTAATACAATTATATTTACAAAGTAAACGATTCATAAATAATAATTAAAAAAATAACATACTTATTATTGGAGGTTTTAGTTCCACTACCTTGCTGGGGTTTATTGCCATGAACAATCCTATATTGCACGTGATGAGTGTTGGCTTTTAAATGTTTCAAGTTCTTTTTCTGTGATTAAATAAAATAAAAATAAATAATCACGTATTCATTATCACAAACGAGCATGCATATGAAAATATAAAATTACTTGACAGGAAGCCCACTGTGTTATCTGATAAACAGCACCATCCATACAAGCATAATACATCCAAATGAGACCAAAAAAGCTAGACTCGGCCCATATATCACCCTAAAAAAATAAAACGATTATTATTTATTACAAAAGCATGTTGAAGACACAATTAAATGGATAATTTGAACCTCTTTGGCAGAATGGTTAATTTTGCACTGAGCACAATAACGAGCAGCATAACAAGGTCTATTTGTAGGTGTTCGGGCATGTCTGCGAGAACAGCCACTGCATCGAATCGTGGAAGCCGCTCGCCGTACTTTTTCCTGTAATTTTGCTACTAAATCAGCTAATTCAGATCTCGCTGCTTCTGCATGCCTACATTCTAAGACCCTCTGCTCATATGATTCTCTTCGTTCCTGAAAAAAAAGTTATATTTGTATATTATTATGTAAATTTCAAAGTAAATAATTATAAACAAGATTTGAAAAAATATTTACAGGTTCACCAATCATATCAAAAGCATGCTGTAAAATTTTGAAAGCTTCTTCGGCTCCTGGCTGTGGATTTTTGTCTGGATGAACAAGAAATGCTTGTCGACGATAATATTTTTTTATGTCATCATCTGTACATTGAACACCAACACCTAAAATACTGAGAAAAAATACATTTTGAATTTGATAACTAAGGAATTATGATAAATTCAAAAAAGACACTAAAGACAAACAAACCTATATGGATCTTTTCCTTTACATGCCAATAGTCTTTTCATTGCTTCATCTCCCGTTGAAGGCAATGGAATATTAGTATAGTTTTTCCTACTATTATCAGATTCACCATCTAACTTTACTGAAAGCATTCGCGACATTTATATTAAAATCGTCTAATTTAAAATAAATAAAAGTTAATATTCAACAATTACATTTAAACCATTTTAGTTTCCGCCAAAAACCTAAAAACGTATGTCCAACCTTATTATCAATATATGTTCCGATATTGCAAATCCATTGGGTGTTCATAACCTTATCTCGGAATAAAGCATATGCATTCTGTACCCAAACAGAAGTTTCAGTGCACATTGAAGAACATCTGAAACAATCGATTAATTAAAATATTGAATGTTAAATATAAATATATTTGTATATGAGAACTTACAAATCGACAGAAAGATGAATACTCATTCGGCAGATATCCGATACTAAATTATAAAACCAAAACATTAAACTTAGCATAAGCGCTAACCAGCTGTCGAGATAGGTTTGAATCAATGCCACATAACCTGAACCTTTCGCTTTTTTTGGTTTGAATTGACTATTTCGCTTTCCTTTATCTGAATTACTTTTAGCAGAAATTTTCGCAACGCTCGACAACCTATCTTTGTTTTTTCGTTTGCTTTTGTCACTTTCGATGATTGGTTCTTGATACACAAAAACATCTGGATCGTCGAAATCATCGTTGTCAACTTCGAAAGTTTTTTCGTCAGTTTTATCAGAAGTTTTCGGGAGAGATTTTTTTATTTTCTTTTTTGAATTTTTCTCCTCTACATTAGTGAAAATGTATCCAGAATTGTTTTCGACATAACTGTTTTGATGATGTTCTGAATTTGAAGAGCTTTTTTCGTTGGTCAAATCGTCGAGAGATACCCATTTTCTACTGATATTTTCATTTGGACAAAAAATGCGTCGGTTGGTCTTGGACGGTTTCTGTTCCATATTTTCCCCACTGTCGCTTCCCGAAGAAGGTTGAGATTGTACAACTTTTCTTTTGCTCTCTGATTTTTTCACTTTATCTTCCGACAGGATGGGTTTATCGCAACCTGAATTATGACGAGGTTTTTCTACTTTTGAACTGTTCAACCGCGTCGTGTTGCTTTTCAACTCTTTAGAGTTAGCTTTTTTGCTCGATTCGGGATTCGGGGAAGTTTTGGGAGTCTTGGACAACACGGCGGAATAAGAGGGTCTCATGGGTTTCACTTCGGCGACGATTCTCTTTTTAACGGTGGCATCGTGCGCCGGGGGACATATTTCAGGTTTAGTCTGCGTCTCGGGCTCGGGTTGGCTTCCCCTCTCAGACGTTTGCGAATATGACGAATTAGTCTGCACAGTGAGAAAGTTGTGCCCGAACGGCGAGTAGATTCCGGCCTGGTCTCCGGGCCAGTTGGTCAAATAATTGTCGACGAACGAATTGTCCGACACTTGCTGATGATCGTAAGACCTCATAGATTCGAGCGGGTTCACAAAACTCCTGTTGGGCTCTTCGTAAGAAGGGATAACGTGGTGATTGGACAAACCATACGGCGACTCGTGTCTCGGCTGATAACCGAGCAAATGCTGCTGATGCATCTGATGCATGGGAGGCATCGGATGCTGTTGATGAGGCTGAAGCGGCTGATGGTGTTGTTGTATATGATGGTGTCCCATGATTCCCTGTCCGGGAAACAGATCGTAATTGTTTATAGGCGGGATCATGTAATGCCTCTCCAGAGCCAACTTGTGAGCGATCAGCCTGTAAGCGGGATCCTGATCTTCGCGCTGACGACTGATGCCATGTGAGTGCGGAGGTCCCCACACCTGCTCGGCCTCCTGGGGGCTCCGCATGGAAGCCCCTGGAGGTGCTGCGCCCCCTCGCTCGTCCATGCCTCTCACACCCACACCCACACCCCCACACCCACACCCACACCCACACCCACACGCTCGCTGTCAGACTCTCACCAAAGACATCTCGAGCGGACAACCTTTTTACCGACCAGTGGTTTCTTATTCGGATTTTGTGGTCATACCCAAAAGGGACAACATATTGGTCACAGTATTGACATTGCAAATTCGCAGCAAAATCAGCTTTTCGCCCAACAAATACTTGCTAGTATTAAAAATGCATTTTTAGTAGTAAACTTATTATAAAAACTAAACATTACACCCAGTTTACATTGCAATGTACATTTATTGAAATGTTTATTTTTGTGTACATATACGTATTATTATATTTGGGACCATATACTATACAAAAGTATAGCGTGGTATGGCATTTTATTTAGTTGATAGTTAGTCCCTGACAAAGCTAATGACAAGTAACTGATTTTGAAAAGAAATCAATTACTTTACAATGATCTCATAAAGAAAGACATATTTTATTCCACCGTATTATAATTCGAGGTTATGTATTGTTGTTATTAAACAAATAGTCATGAAAATTAAGAATGTTTTCATTTCAGTTATGTTTTATCATTTTTATGTCGGTGGTTCGGTGCTCTTCGTTGATTTATGTGTTGGCGGCAGTGCTTGACACTAGAAAGCTGTACACAAATGACAGCTGTCACGTCAGTTTTCTTCATTCACCCTCACCGATAAGAAGGTGCTACATCTTCTGTTCGAATTCTGAGCTTTTCCATTTTATTCTGTATAAAATGACCGCTGACAAAGCTGATACGATCCTGAAAGGCTTTCAAGTGTATCCTTTTAATATTTTTATGCGAATACTGTATTGGTTATGTTTTTTGTTATTTTTTTTATTACATGTGCCTTTTCACGAAATCTTTTCGTTGTTGTGATAAGAAAAATCACCCTTATAATATGAATACTTGTGTGCTAAAAATTTTATATATTTTTGAATAAACGCTATGCTAAAATTAAAATAATAAAAAAGATTGAAAACGCGGCATGAATATGTTAAAAATTACGACGTCAATCGGAGCGTACGAGCGTAGAAATCTCGATTGTGAAATTGCTAACGCTTTCACATTTGAAGGTAATAGTTGCTATGAGTAATAATTATGTCATATATGTAGTTATATTTCATTTTGAGTTCAATTTTTGATTGTGTATATGCTTTAATTCTCAGTTGATTATTCCACTCTTAATCAATACAACCGGGACAACGACACCAGTGATGGACCGCGAACCTATAGTTGACCATTTCTTAGAAAAATGTAAAATTAAGGTTTTTAAAAACGATAAGAGTTTCAGAAAGGGTGTAATAGATAAGCTTCTTCTTTCCAAATAATGATCATCTTTAAAAACCTTAATTTTTTATGTTTTTCTGAGAAATGGTCAAATACGGATACACGGTAAACAACTGGTGTCGTTGCCCTACTTATATTTCAATTGTAATGTAATTGATCCTTTTACTCATGTTTTTGTCCATTTATTTCTTTGATTATTTCCTTAACATATATCAACAGTAACTGGATGAATCTCCGAGATGCTGATAGTGGTTTGAATTTTTTTATTTGTAGTTTAGGTTTTAATCGTCGTTTTTCTCATCATTGGTTAATATTTATGTAATAGGCAAGATTCTTTGGCAAAATAATGAGGATATGTCATCGCCTAATGTTGAACACGAAGCTAGAGTTCCCAAAAAAATCTTAAAATGTCGAATAATTTCACGAGAAATGAACTTCTCGTCTACAGAATCGATGGAACAATTTCGATTAGAGCAGGTAATTTAATTTGTTTGAATAATTTTAAAAAATATTTTATACATATTATTATAACCCGTTCTCGGTATTGTCATTCTAGAAAGTATTATTCAAGGGTCGATGTATGGAAGAATGGTTCTTCGAATTTGGTTTTGTCATACCCAATTCTACTAACACGTGGCAATCTGTGATAGAATCGGCACCCGAATCTCAAATGATGCCTGCAAATGTTTTAAAGTATGTCTATAACACGATAAACTTTTAAATTTCACTCATAATTCATTTCTCTAATATATTTGTTTTGATTCCAGTGGAAATGTTGTGATTGAAACTAAATTCTTCGATGGTGATCTTCTTTTAACTGTTTCTAAAGTACGTGTGTTTTATGTGTAGAATTTTGTAGAAAATTCTTGACTTATTTTAACTTTAACTTTAGTACACTAGCCTTACGGTCTGCGCACATCAGTCGACTAGCGAAGTCTATACGGTACACCGAGACGCAAGAAATAGTGTTCACACGCCGCCGCCTCCAAGACTGATGCCTCACTCACATTGTTTGCGTTTCTTCTCTTCCCGATCTACCTACTTACTTTTATCGTTTTGACTTAGCTAGTCGACTGGTGTGTGCAGGCCTTTCCTGTACAAATTTTATTGCATTTATTGTAATGTGTATATTTCGGATATTATAATTTTAATTATTTTACAAACACTTATTGTTAGACATAAATATAGCACATATCAACAGTTTGCAAATATTTTTATACTTTTACAAAATGTATTCTAAAATCTCGCACCCATTGAATTTTTTAAATATGAAAATGTATGACAAATCTCTGAATAAAATTATGAAATTCGTCTTGATCAAAATAAAAATAGTTTTCAAAAGCAGAAATGGAAAAGGTTATATGAAAATTGTATTTGATAGTAGAAATTCTGGTTTGCATCTTGCATATCGATGCTGACTTTTTATTCAAATATGTCAATTGTGATTGAACATACACTAGTCATGTTCGAATGTCTATGCCTTAATATATATTTATTTTAAGATCGATCGTATTGAGTTGATGGTGTAAATAAAAACGTGATAAAGATTTTCAACTGACTTTTATTTTCAGATTCCGAATACCATGTTTGGACAAAAATAAACTAAACAACTTTAAAATGATTAATTATAATAACACAAAAATATATTAATTATAATCATACAATTTATGGAGGATAAATTCTAAGTCATAAAACATCAAACAATATTTTAAGTAGACATAGTTAAGTTCGATACTTAATGTACTCTCATCTCGAAAATACCATTGCATGACTTAGATTTTTCTTCTGCAATATTATATTAAATTATACACAATAATGTGCGACCCTGTCAAACAATTATATACTTCTTTTAAAATCACTTATTCACAATTTTCGACAAATTGTTGAATAAGCACATAACCCAAATAGAAACACGTGTACACACCAAAAAATAATTTTAATGAAAGAAAAAAAAACACCACATGTTTACTATCACACAAATGTTTAGTATCAACATATACATATATTTTATAAATAAATTGTTCCAGCAAATGGATAAAAGATCCGAGTCAGAATTTTTAGTATATCTTCAAACTTAAACCATTATTTTTATGGTAACTTAATATTTCCTTTTCAAAATGAAACAATTTATTTTAGAATATGAATAAACATTTCAAAACATAATATACAAACAAACAAGACTTAGAATATCGAGTTAATAAATTTTTTAGGAAATATTACAAAATCAAAATTTTTCCATTGGACTGTTTATTTGGTGTCAAAACTAATCGATAAATATTTCTCATAACGAAAATATTTTACTTTAAGTCAACATTGTATACATTTCCATTTAGTGAATTCGCTTTATTGTTTTCGTATGAATGAAAATAAATTCACTGCTTCGTTCTAAAAATTGTGATAATGGAAAATTTGAAAAGACAGATATGAAAAATTTAATATCAATTACTTTTGTAATAATAGTTATCAAACAATTCATGTTTTTAAACTAGGTGAAAATAAAGTGATTCAAAATATCCTTCTTGTAGAAAAATGCAACATCATATAAATATTTTGTATCCATGTATAAAATCTAATGATGGTTAGGGTTTATATAATATAAATAGATTTCAGTCGAATTATAATATCGTATATATACTAAAAAAATAAAAATTCTTGCAAAAATATATTTTTATATATAAAATACTACTTATATGAAATCAAAAATGACGTCTTTTCTATCAAACCAATTCTAGTGATAAATTATTTTTTTATCAACCTAGATTTATTTTCATTACTCGTAAACCACAAAACTATAGCACTGAATTGCATACAGATTTTCAAATATTTAATCTAGACATCATTTCTTCATCCTAAATAAAAAGTATGAATGCATACAAGTGAAATATTATCCTTTTTCAAGATTTTTATTATTTTAAATACTTTTAATGATTATTTTTATAAATCTTTTAATTATAAGAAATTACATAAAAACATGTAATAATTACAAAGATTTTTTTCAAAATTGATTTATTATTCAATAAGACTAAAACTTTACGAGCAAAAACTTGTTTCACTTACGAAAAATTGAAAATTTATTTAGTTCACAATAAAATTTTTGAAAGACTGGTCATTTTCAATAAATATTTTCGAATAATACACATTTTATAGTTTAATTTAATCGGACGGAAATTTGGATGCATCTGTTGATATTTAAAAATATTTAATATAAAATATAGGAATGAAAATTTTTCATGCATCTATTTAATGTAACATCGATAGAAAAAAAAAATTCTTATTCCGCACTTAGCATGTGATGTAATAAACTCACGAAAATAATCATTAATTTTTTTCATATCTAACTATAAGATAAAAACAAATCTTGGATACAATAACGCTTATAAATTTTATATTGAAATTCCTGTTTGTAAACAATTTCCGTTTTTACAAATATAATTATGGATGTAAATATGTATAAATATTTGTACTACTAAATGCATTTTAATCAAAAAACTTTCCTGAAAGAAAGTTTTATGATTATTAAATAATATAAGTGTCTTTCTCGTTAAGAAATGCATCAAGACAACATTTAAAATCATATCCGTGATAGGTATCTCGGACAACTTTCATACACAAAAAAATTCAATAAATAAATCTACCAAACCAAAATGGAATGAGAATATGTATTTATATAACACATCTGATAAATATATATATATGTATATATATATATATTTTTTTGAAAACTTCAATTCTTATACATACATACAAAAAACACGCTGTTACTTATATTATATATTTACAAAAATTCGTTCTTACATATACGGATAAGATGTGCATCTTTTTTAAATATATGCACATGCAAAAGTGGTCGGTAAACAATTATCTATTTCGAAATATATGTTCCAAAAAATTTAAGTTACTATAAGTAGTACCCAAAAGTCTCGTCACGTGAGCTCATTGTTTTGAACACTTAAAATCACTATAAAAACCAAACTGTCTTATATATTTTAATGCTATATAATTAAATCATTTTCTGTATATAAAATATATTTTGTCCAAACTTCAAACTCAACAGTTTCTGTTTTTAATTATAAAATATCTGTTGAAATCAATTTAAGTTTTCAGTTTCTGTTCATACGCGTAACGGTAGCCTGAAGCGCAGCTAGTTGACTCAAAAGAGAAGCATTGGACTGTTCCAGTTTTTCTACTTTTTTACGATAATCCGAGTTTTCATCTAAAAGTATTTCTACTTTTCTTTCTAGTTGGTCCATGTATTCTTTTTTTTTACGTCTACTTTCTTGTGCTGATATCTAATAACAAAATAAAAAGTTATTAGAGTGATAAATGCAACTAATGCATTTCAATATTACAATTAACAACCTTATTTTTAATTTTACGTCTGATTTTCTTTAATGATTTCTCTTCTGATTTTGTAAGTGGAAGACGAGTTGGCACAGGATAGCCTTCTGCCATTAACGTGCGTTTTTCTTCTTCTGTCAATATTAGCGTTCCGGTTGATCCTTTCTATAATCATAATATTTTATTTAAAAATCATGAATAAAATCATTATATACAAGAAATAATAAAATGTACATACTGGTTGCGAACTAATAAGTGGTGTATGTATCGGTTGACGAGAATTTTGAGGAGAGTAGAGTTGCGATGGGGTAACTCTACGTGAGCTTGGAGGTGGAGATGGAGCTGCTCTTGTAGGAGATAATGCTCCTTCACTGTCTTCACTTGAAAGTGATGATGGAGGAGTGGGAGGTAATCCAAATGCTAAAAATAAAATAATATGATGAGCACAATAGTACATTTCCAAAAAAAGTAGATATTGCATAATATACATACAAGATGTGTTTGGTTCCACTTTGATACTCAATTTTGGCAACGAAGCAAGGGCTGGTGAACCAAGGAGTATCTGTGTCCCTCTTCTGAGTGAACTTTGTGGTAAATGAATACTTCCTGTCTATAAAAAAAATTATACTTAAATAACTCAGACGGTCAAAAATAAAAGATAATTAACGTAAAGTTTCTTACTGTGTGATCTATGACATAGTCAATTGAATGTAAATTGGTATCATCATTTGAATGTGATTCTGAAGATGTGGAGGAAGGTGACGGACTACGTGCAGGTGAACATGGTCGACTGGGAGGCTCTTTTTTGACTGAAAGTACTGGCGTAGGAGATGGACTCGATGTTCGAACTGGAGAAGAAGTTTCTCGTCTCTGATTCCATGCACTTTGTAGGGGTATGGCTGGATAACATTCATCTTCCATATCTGATATTAAAAAAACACGCATATAAATTTTATACCCAAAAATAGTTGATATTATTTAAAGAAAAACTGAGTAAATTTATACGATCATAAAACAGAAACGATAAATCCTACTAAACATGTATTAAATATAATACAACTGTGTCAACAAATATGTGGCAGCTTTGGATTAGTCAATACATACTGAATTTTTAAATATTTTTTAGTATAATACTTAAGAACATTGCAAATATATTACATAACAAACTTATTTGCTTTATAAAGAAATACAAACCGTCAACTCTGCTGTGCATTCCGGCAGGTGAAGGAGGTGCCGAATCACCGTCTGAGTTTAAGCTGTATGAATGTTCCGTTTTTATAGGAAGTGCACCGAGGGCTGCATCTGTCATTAGGCGGTCATGTAGTACTACTGCAGATTTTGTTTCTTTCGAGAACCATTCTTGCATTTCAGCTTCTTCGTCTAAGCCATCTTGCATTGACTGAAAATAAAAATAAATCACTTATAATCTGTAACATATTTATTATCTACACATTTACTTGGATGAAATAAATTTTTAAGGCAATGTTATTTGAATGATAAATTGTCGATCATTCATATTGAACATGTGTGGAAATGCATACAAAATTTATTATTCTATATATCAAATTACTCATATGCAAATCTAATCAATAATTCGGCTAATTCGCTAGACTGCGCCCGCGCATTCTCGTTTGGACCGTCGTTGAGAACTGTTACTGTGAAAACCCACCCCACCTTCCATGTTACCGTTCGTTACAACACTCAATTGATTTAACTTACATTGCAGATTGGTAACTCTAAAAACATTAAAAACCTATCTATTATAAATCAGCGCTCGGCAACCAATGCCTACCTTTGATTAACTGATTTTTGGTGACACGTCTCGGCTACCGAAAATTCGCCAAGGATTTTTGGCGCATGGTGTATTGTTAGGTGGCCAGAAGCTAACTCACACGAAGCAAGCTCACATGCTTTCGAAAATTTTCAAATTTTCAAATTGAAGTGAAAAACGTTTAACACGAAACAGAAAGCACCAAAATTCGTTTTTGTGTTAAAATAATTTCACGTTAGACGTAATAGTATACGTCCATAATATTTTGTCAGTACCAAAGTAATATTTCTTGTTAAATGATACGAAAATTTTTGAAAGTATGTGAGCTTGCTTCGTGTGAGCTTGCTTCTTGTGAGCTTGCCTCGTTTGAGCTTGCTTCGTGTGAGCTCGCTTCGTGTGAGCTTGCTTCCTGTGAGTTTACTTCGTGTGCGTTTAGGTACTTTGTGTGCGTTAGCTTCCCTCAACCGTATGTTTATTGTCAAATAAAATTGTCTTATTGTTAGTTATGAGTTTTCTCCCCGACAGCCACCGTGGCAACACCGTTGTTATTGTCTCCCGTTCTCAATCAGTTCCGGCCCTCCTTTCATCAACCTTAACCTTCTATCACCAGTTCTAATTGTAGCTCTCCTTCAATTAATCGCGACCGCGATTAATCCGACCGCGTGCGTCTATTTTATGTTGATAACATCTGTGCGAGTGCTAATAATATTTCCTAGAAACGCTCAAAAAACCCCTTTTTTTTTTTTTGCGTCCACCCGGTTTTCCCTTCGTTTATACGCGTCCGTTTTTACTTGGAAATGTGATTTCATGAACACACGTGCCTCAACGCGATGCTTCTTAATAATATCAAATTAACTGTGATCTGCTATAATCCTGTTCACGGGATTTATTCGACGCGTTATTAATCGTAGTGCATGTATCTCGTTTCGCGGGTGAATAATGTGTATCTTATTGTTAGTGTCCTGGATCACTTCAGCCTCCGAAGGGCGGTAACCACTCAATATTTTTCCAATTTTATAATTTTCTGTCAAATTGAAATTCAAATTAGTATTAATTACTTCATCTTTATTTCGTTGTCGATTTTATTAAACGTACATCTATTCGCTCGTAAGCTACACGCATATTTATTAATCTATCCATTAAATAAATAGATTGAGAGAACACATTTAAAATCAATTTTTTGTTTTTCGTAATTTTATAAAATAGTCCGTTTTAGTCAAAGGGCGCTCCGTAAATCTCTGAATTTTACTAGTTTCTCCCCGACAGCCACCCGCGCGCAACACCGGCGCTTGCGCGAAAGGCCGCCGGCGCGTCGGCCGTCGCGTCGGCGGATCAAATTCCCGCGCTGGATCAGACTTGTCCAGAATTTCGGTTTGCGAGGGCCACTTTGGCCAAAACACGGGACATTCACGAACGTCGTCGATTTGCATTTTTTTTTTTTTTTTTTTTTAATTTAATGATAAAATACATATATTTTGATTAGAATGTACATACTTAAAAAAAAAAAAATTGATTTTTAATAATTCGAAAATAATAAAAAAAAATTTTTTTTCTTCGAATTGGAACAAAATTCGTAAATTATTATGTTTGAAAATTGGGAGATATTGACAATGGTTGCACAAAACAAACGAATGTGGAATGGTTTTACGGGAAATACACTCCCGGACTCATAAAATTGCGATTGTACCATAACATATGTTCATTTAGCAAACTTAAAAGCTTTTCTTTGGTGATGAATATTAACTGACTAACAATAAATATCTTGCATGATCATTTCGTTAATAATAATAATAATAATAATAATAATAATAATAATAATAATAGTAATAATTAATCATTAAATTGTTATACGTAATATACACGACGATGCTGACGTTACGAATAAATTGCGACCGCCTTTTCTTTAATTCACGATCAACCATTCGCCAGTTTACTATAATCGTATCTTTCAGGTGAACTTGTGTAGGTACCCAATTCAAAATAATACCTTATGAGACCCTTATCCTGTAAAAGTGTCACCAATATTATTTTATTTATAAGCCCTTTTATCACTACTATATCCCATAGCAGAATAGTATATTGCATACTAACTCAATTGTTTTATAATCCCTAACAATTATACAATATAATACTAACCATCATAGGACTAGAGTAATTACGCTACCATGATTCTATTGTAGTAACACCTAACACATAACCCATAAATAATGGACCAACTGGGAATCCGACTAAAATCATAGATATCCTCACTTATTCTAAATTAACTAATATCTATTAACATATTTGGTTAATGTCATGCCCTATGTCATACTAATTAAAAATTAACCGCATGCTCTTGTAATTAGTCTAAATTGAAACAACTGAGACATAAATATTAATCAACTAACAATAACTAACTCACTTCCGAACAATATACAGAGATACACCTAACGAGATGAAGGCATGAAAAAACCAAAAAGAATAACTTGCATGACCATTTAATTAATTAACAAAAAAAAAAAAAAACTCTTTGGTAATGGTAAAGACCAATGACGTGTGTTCTACCGAGGTCCGAACCATGTAGGACCAACGGTCTCGCCTCGTCTGTCAAACTGGTGATCATTACGATCGCAAAGTGGGCAGCGAGGGCGCAGTCTGCTTAGTCTCTAACTCGTCTGTCCCGCTGGTGGTCATTGCGATCCGCCCAGAAGACAGCGACCACAGAGTCTAGCACATAGACACGCGTATCGTTGGTCTGAGAACCTCCTTCGCTGGCATGGGCGGACTGGTTCTTATGGTACATGTCCCTTACCGAAATACGACTTGGGCTAGCGCGGTGAGGTATAGCCTAGACTGCCGCATTTGTCTGGTAAGGCCTTGTCCTGCAGTGGATAACTTATAGGCTGCTAATGATGATGATGATGATTGTTAGTTATAAGCAGGGATTCGAACCGGAACTGAATCATAACCGAAAACCAGTTCTGAACCGGAAAAAATATCGGTTTATTTCGGTTCCGCAAAAAATATTCGAATATTTTTGAAGTGTTGTATTTTTTTAATTTTTGAAAATGTACCGTTTTTTTAAACTCGGAGCTGAACCGAAAACCGTAAACCGGAATCGAAGCTAAATATTTTTTTTTGTTGAACCGTAACGAAAAAAATTACGGTTCAAAGCCCTAGTTATAAACTTATAATTTGGTTCCCAGTCATTTGCTCAAATAGCGTAAGCGTACATAACGCTGGTGCACAGCGACGTTAGCGCATCTGACACTGCCGCACACCGACATTAGCGTACATTTTTCTAAAATTTTCAAAATAGTATAACTACTTATTATTATTTTGGTAAAATCATTTACGTATACATCGAAGTCTCTTTGCATGGCTCAAATGAACGGTGGCGAACCTTTTTTTTTTCGAAACAAACCTTTCTCCAAGCGTCGTGGGGGCCAGTGTGATTTGAGCAAACGTCTAGTCACCTTATAAATTCAAATTATTACATTCAATCCAATCCAACCAGAAAATATTGTCGACTGCATCAAAGTTGCGATTTTTATTGCATTCATTGAGTCGTTTTAATTTTTTTGGGATGTTAAAAATAAAGTTTAATTTTAAAAAAGGTCGTTTCAGATTTTTTTATAATTTATGGTACATGGTATATTTTGTATATGCGACATGTTTATTGAGAAAACGATTAAATTCGCATTCAATTTTTTTTAAATAATGTCTATATCAAAAGACTATTTTGGGCTTTCAGTTCGTGAATATTTTCAACTTTTATGCAAATCTCAGAATTTAATCGAATCTATGTATGTTCAAAATATTTAAATTAATACTATGTGTATCCTCTAAATTATTCTTTGACCATCTCTTATCGACGAGTGATTGTTGTTTGTTTTTTTTTTTTTTTTAGATTAAATAAAAAGTCTCATACCAGATTGTCTAGTTAAGAACTGGAAAATTAAATAAAAAACTGCAAGGGAATCTTTTAAGTTTGAATAGAAAAATATTCAATAAATAATATATTATCGTAAAAATTGCTAGTACTCTAGTATCATCATAATAAATTTGTTACAATCAATTCAAAAATTACACAATAGAAACATTGTAATAACAATACATTGGCGAAATCAACTTCCGCTGCATACAATAATCGATAAAATATAAATTACAGCACACCTACCAACACTTTAAACAATTCAAATTAGATAACATAAGCAAAAAAAACACACACACACATCAATTCAATTTCTGACCGTCACATAACGAGCTACCGACCTAAGCGGAAAGTCCAAAACGCGGCTTACGCAAGATACAGTTCAAATTCGAAAACCACCCCGATTTTTACGATTGGCCGAAGCCGCCGTCGATTTCCACGCATGCCCGATCGGTTGACTATAACGAATAATACCATTCTTGCCAAGTTCGCGAAGAATGCCGTTTCGGGGTCAACCGCTGCTCGCCGTCTGCAGTTTGAGAAATTGCGATACGACAGCCGATCGTGGTGCATGTGACCAACCGTGGTGTGGATTTTACCTGGTTGATTAGCTTTTGAAAAGGATTTTTAATCGGTAAATTGAGCGGAATGTCTGTATTGTCTTGGGCGGATGTATGATGGAGGATTATGAAAAAAAATTGGGTCGATTGTCGTTATGTTTGCAGAAATATTAACATTTTATTGATTTTGGTTTTAGGATTGTTTATGTGTTATATTTGAATAGTATACAGATATATTCCGAAGTGTTCTTTGGCAAATTCTACATAAAATTTCCGAAAAATAGTCAATAAGCTGCTTTGAGTAGAAAAATGTAGAAAAACTGGATTTTCACTCTTGCATACTCACACAATCTTGAAAAAAAAATCTTATAGACAATAAGCCATTATCAACTTAGGCAATAAATGTAAAATCCACTCCAATACATAGCTTTATAAAAATTACACGATTATATTCATATAATGAGTGCACTTCATATCAATTAACTTCAGAATTTAGTGAGAATCAGTGCTTTTAAGGAAGTTCGACTATAGATGAAATCAAAATTTATGGTTTTTCCTATTGTCTGATAATTAGATATATTTACTTATTAAAATATAACTGAATACACGACCCCAACAAGTAAGAAATTCTACACATTACTAGCAAAATCACGCAATTTTCATCAAAGACCAACAAACTCGATCAAAACACAAAACATAATTCAATACGATTCTACCGACAAATCAAAAACACCCATCCACCATACAAAACCAAAAAAAAACTACCCTATAAAGTCAAATTGTATGCCGAAACAGCGCAAACAGTCAGACACTCTCCAAAACGCATTCCGGTCACAAAAAAGCGGGACTATCCCACCGGATTCGAAACGCCTGGTCGCCCCAGTGCACAATGGTACTTGTACCTACGTAGAATACACTCACAGTCCGTGTAATTGCATCACGTCCACTGAACAGTGATAGCGAGCGAATTCCTCGAGCGAGAGGCGCCTGGTGTGAACGGACGACCGTGATCTTGGTCACCGTCGTCTGATCGAGGATCTATTGTCAAAACCGCGATTTTTCAACCAAAATTTTCGATTGTGCACAAAAATTTAACTTTCTCTCGATCAATTACTAATATTCGTTTTGCGTTCAATTCGTTTAATTTGCGCTAGGTCATATGTGTGCAATTATATGTTAAATGCATTATCCATACGACGTTCACAAATGAATTTTAATTGTTTAAAAAAAACGTCACACCTGAATACTTTCTAAACATGGTATCGATCTAATTTTTGTCAACAAATGCGTATACACCTATGTGTGATAAATTTCGGCTCCGATAACCTTCTCACGATATCACCGACCATGCCTGGGTAACGGAACTCTTCATATTTTTATATTTGTTTGTCTAGAAATGGTCTTTGCGGCCGCGAGCCGCTCTTGTGCAAAAGTTGAATAACCGAACGGTGAGGCAACGCCCCGACGACCATCCATGGCCAAAGTGAAGCCCTTGTATGCTTTTTTTTCATTTGAGTGCTTCGAATAAGTAATAGTGGGTGTTTTTATGACCGAATCTATAGGTATCGTTCTGATTGTATCAGTGCTGAAGTGCGGTAACGATACCTTCATCAGTTCGAATAGTAAGAGTTGATCTATGTATTATTTTCACACATTTTTTTAATTGTCGTTTTTATGAAACGAGTTAATTTATTTTGAAACGTTACGTCTTTCAAAATCATTCAAACCAGTTCTCGAATGTATCTAATTTAAAAAAAATATTAGCATACACGTTCAAAACACGATGAACCAACTTTCAAACCGAACCACAGACGCTTCACAAAAATTTTATCGGTACAAATACCAAAACGAACCCTTAAAAAACAACAATGGTCACGGCCAAGTTCAAGGCTCTCGGCCATCGGCTACAAATGGCATAGCTCTCGAAGGCCGTCTCTTCGGCTCACAGTGTTAATAATTGTAATGCGTACATACGACGGTAATAAAAACAACGATCGTACAGGTGTTCGAACTCGATTAACTGTAAAGTTCGAGTGAAGAGCCGCGCCCAAAATGAGAAATTTTTCGTCGCGGGTTTGGCGTTTATGGGTGCGTCGATGTTTTTTTAAGGCTTTTCCGTCGAAGACTTTTAGCCGTTTGATGGTTCGAAAATGGACGTGTTGGTTGTCGATAAGTGATTGGTTTCGGTGGTGAAAGGATGAGAATCGTGTTCGAAGATTTATGAATGAAATAAATCGTTTGGTGGTAGTTTGGTGAAATTCTTTCGTATTCCATGATTTTCATATAAATTAATATTTGAGTTCGATGATCTGTTAAAAATTAAAATAAATATGACATTTTTCATATAAATGTATAAATTCGCGGCACGACTCATCGGACGTATGCAATGACTTTCATTCGAGAATCACTTTCACTATTTGTTTAACATTACGATTAATCAGATATTTCTGCTTTAAATCATATAATTCGAACCCAAGGGGAATGTACCGTATTCGATAATGCATTTTGGAAGATTCACAATTCCATCCGATCGTGCTTGACACCTGTTACTCTAATTTAACGCTTTAAATGAACATAATTTATCACACATCTGTTTCGATTATAACCAACATCAAATCGGAAACACAATTCGGTAAATCTGATAAATACTATTATGATTTTTTCAGCGACATGTGCAACCTATATAACATCCACTACAAATATGAGACCTTTCAAAAATCATTACAAATACCTTTCGAATAACAGTGATTATGTCAATCGAATGGCCGCTTTATCTGTCACTTAACTCAAGAAATCAACGGATAAAAATGCATTTAAAATATTGTAGAAAAAACTATACTTAATATAAATATTTTCAGTTAATAAAACGGACTTACCAAAATTTAGCTCAACTACTGCGATAATATTATGTATCGTTCGTTCATTCAAATTCAACATAAATGGAAATACTACTTTTATAACCATTATGTAACACGTACGTATGGGAAATCACGTGAAATTAATAATAATGAAATAATGGACACAAAGCGGCCATTCATGGAGATCAATCTATATTCTGGTATTAATATTAAAAAAAGTCAAATATTGATAATATATTTATTTGTATGAGAAAAAATATATGGTGGTCGTTCGACTAGAAATCCTGTGTCACGATGACAATAGTGTTGCCATTACATAGTAATAATTATTATAGTAATTTTGATGCATTACGATTTTATTTTTCTGCAATGCTGTATTCGAATTTTTCTATCATAGAAAAAAGTGTCCTCTAAAAATATAATGTGTTTGTGTTATAAACACTTATTGATATAGAAAACGTTTAAAAAATATAGTACTATTTAACTTACTAAAGTAATTAGTTTTTGATAATTCGACCACAAGTTTTTTCCCTTGCGGTTTATATGTAGGGTGACCATATTTCCCAGGACCCAAAACGGGACGCTCCCCCAAAAAAATGCCTCCCCCCCTATATAAAAAAAATGTGTAGCACTTTTAAAAATTTTCCGTCAATTAATATCGTTAAGGAAGTACACTATCAATGAAATTTATTTTCCCACCCATGTATTTTCCAATATCATACATTTATCAAAGAATTTATTACTCAAAATAACTTTTAAACAATGGATAATATCATTTTAAATATATTTAGAGAAATAACCACAATCAGAAGTAACAGAAAATATTTTAACAATTTTTTTCTAATAAGAATAGAACTATAGAAAAATCCATATTTTATTTTCAGGCCATATTTTTTGATTCATTTAATCGAATTCTTTAATTATTTTCTATTGACGAAATAATGCTTAATTCAAAAATTCATTGAATATTTATTTTACTTTTAGTTTTCTTTAAAAAAAAATCAGCGTTCGAATTTCGCACTTTTTGCATCATGTCTTTATCTATAATTTTTATTTTTGGAAAAGTTTTCAGCGAAAAACAGTGAATTTTTTTAATTACACGATATTAGTAGTGAAAAAAATGATGCGTTTTTCGGTTTAAAAAAAAATGTAGGCTATCTTCAACTGAAATTTTTGAAAATATTAGTTATTTCGGTTGAATTTTAGAGCGATTCTTTAAAAAATCGAAAAAATCTAGCAATAATACAAATCATAACATAAAAATAAGACTTCAATTAAATTATTGAGAAAAAAGATCCAAGGAAAACGAATTATAAAATATAATTTTGATAAATATAAAAAAAAATTAGTCATCTTATGTCCATCAAAATATGTGAACCGGCAGAACGGGACAAATCAAACTATTTTACGAAAACGACGGGACGAACGCAAGATGCGACGAAAACGGAATTGTCCCGGCGAAAACGGGACGTATGGTCACCCTATTTATATGGTATCTTTTTTATTTATATTTCGGGAAATAATATAACAAACGCTTTCTGACTGATTTAATTTCGATTAATTGACTGAAAAAAAAATAGTCTAAATAGTAATTATATTAAAAGCATTGAAATGATAACAAACAAGAAATTATTCACGATATAACACAACACAAGGTAAACGATAAATACACATATTGTTATTATTATATTATACGATTTCAAGTATTAATAGCTATTATTTCCGAAGAAAAAAAACTAGTTCCATAATCAACTCGTCCAAATTATCACAATTAAACTTCTTCGCGCGATAAGTGTAATCTACACAATTAAAAGTCGACATTACACAACTCCAGAATATGCGATTAAATAAAATAAAAAATACAAATTCAAAATCGATACGACAAAAAAACCTCGCAAATTCCTAACGGTGCACTCGGCACACTTACAGAATTATAATGCAAATTCGGACGTATCGCTTTGCCTGTGCGAAAAATGACCACTTCAGCGAGAAACGATAACCACCGGTAGACCATCTTCTATGACAAAACGAAAACAATGAAAAGTGGGCGACTTGTGTGGAAAAAAAAGTAACACAGTCGAGATCAACGGCCGAGTCGACAAACAACTACGTCTCTTCTAAGTCGCTGCTCGTTGTTGTGGATCCTTAATACTCGTATGCATGGTACAAGATGACACATATGAAAATTTGCGAATCGTTCTAATTATTGCGAATTTGTAAGGTTTTGAAAAATAATTTTTTTCGTGAGGTCATGCTCATGACGTATGACGCAGTACAATGACGCATTCAAGGCGAAGATTGAAATTTTTGAATAATTTTGTTAGCTTATTTGAAAGGCTTCATAATTTTTCCTTTTATTGCTTAATGAGTTTTTCGAGATGCAAATCCATAAAAATTTCCGTTTTTATGTTAATAAAGAAACAAACAACCCTTTGACCTTATAAATTCTATAAACCTATAGAATTTCAAAGACAAAAACTAGTACACACTTTGCCATTTTATAACAAAATAACAGTAATTTATACTAATAAATTAGAAACGTCGAATGATGAAAATAAAAATTGAATAACATAAAAAAATCATAAACGTCAATAATTGATTGATTTCATAAGAAAAACAATGGGTTTTTATATAATTTCAGATAAAACTTGTAAGTGCTCAAAAAATTTCGTAAACATAATTAATATCGCTAAAAAAATATCACAAACGAATTAAAAATACGAAAAACTGGTATATATTTACAAATCAATCTATTTCTTTGATATGAATTTTTTAACCATCTGGAAAATTTTCCAAAACTTTTATCGGCAAACAATTGAAAGAACGAACGTAAAAACTTGTCTGAAACCATTTAAAAACGAGTGTGACGAGTATATTTCAACATAACTAAATTAACATTTCAGTAAAACACGCCAAGTCTTCCGATAATTCACATACCCGGACTATACCAGTATCAGCATTAGCTATTCTAATTTTTTTCAAATATATATATAAAGTCTTTTCAGCTCAATATTTTAACATCATTTCCGATCCGAACGTATGTTTTTTGCAGATAACAACGAAACCATTCGCGACAATTTTTCACGTAGGTGAACCACAATTCAAGCCACGCTCCTCATTGCTTCCGCTCCAGTTAACTTAACTGAAAGTATTATCTGAAAACTACACACGTAGAAGAAAAAAATAATACAATATAATCTTTAATCATTAAGAAAAATCCAAAATTGGCCGAAGATAATGTCGACTTTCCCAACTTATCGATCGAAGATGCCGGTTGCCTTATCTCGGGATTTTCCTCAATTTGTTTTTTTGCGTTATTATTATACATTAGGTTGACTTGCGTCACAACACCTCCTCCTGAGAGAAGGGTGTCTGGGTTAAAAATAGTCCAATGTTCATTTTCCGTTGTGATAAACATATAACGCCGTGTATTCAATAATAAACTACGATGTATCGTAATTATAAGGATATTTTTAGAATTGTAAAATGTAATAAAAATAAATGTCTTTGTAAGAGGAAGAATTAACTATATATAAAACAATAAAAACGACATTAAAATAAACAAAGAATGTAATATTTATTTATGCAATAGGAAAATATTGATTCAAACGTTAAATTTTCTATAAAAATAAATACAAATACCTGACAAAACACGACTCAAATATATTTATTTAAAATTTTTATCAACAATATTTTTTCATGCAGTATTAAATTTCAATTACAAAGTGTAAAATATTTTTTTTGTTCAAAAAATGCTTATCGAATTATACATATCATATGAATAATATTCAAACTGACGTATTGGCGAATTTATTTTCGTAACATTTCACATTAATCGGCCCACGCTTGTCGCATTAGGTTAGCCGTCTCGTTTAAAAATCAACCCCTGTCTCTAGGGGAAGGAGGCGTAAAAATAAGTAGGACGAATGCGTACTTTCGAAACTAAATATAAAATCTATAATGCGAAACTTGAGACAGCTATTAAATCTTTCTGGAAAAACATGTTATTTTCGATTTGTCACATCATTTGAAGTTTCCGAGTATGGACGGGAAAATACTTATTTTCCAACATTTTTATAATTATAGAAAGGAAAAACATACCCGCATAATGAAGTAATAGAATGCTGACAATCAACTTGAAAATTCAAAGATTTTTTTAGATCTACTTTAATAATGGGTGAATAAAAATTTGAATGAATAACGCTCAGAACGACTCTATGACCTTTTAACATAATTACATGTTCACTCGAGTGAGATCACGGGAGAAAACATTACGATATTTTCAGCTGCATTTTAAATTCTTTGTTGCATTTTAATTGTTATCCATGATGATGAAAATATGTGTCATTGAAAATAGTTTTTATTATATTTTTCTAGCTCATGCAATGCACAGAATATTTATCTATCACGAATATTGATAAATAAAACCGTGTGATAAAAATTAATCTTTCCACGTGAATCGACTCAACCCACATATATTGACTAAATTCGTTAATATACTTTATCTTAACTAAAATAAATAGGAAAAAAATAATGAATTGGATTAGAAAACATAACTGACGAGAACAAAACCATGATATCAAAGATTAGGTGACAAACGATAGATAAATTGAGACAGCCAATATTATAACTTTGTAGTCTTCATAAGACCAATTGTGTCAATTCAGAATGATTGGTTTGTATTCGAACGCTCATAAAACTGTTTATCTCGTTCAAAAAAAGACACTCGCATAATGTATTTGTGATTTAAAAAAACAATGTGATGAATTAACACACGGAGAAAAATTCCGTTCCTTTCAAACCACGAGAAGGTCTCGTTCTCGCTAGAATGTGGGAAATTCACTAAAATGTTTCCATAATAAAATTTGAGCACGTTTAGATAAAACGCGTGGTCCAATGACAGATTAATTATGTTTTATTCTTTCGATAATGGCTCACTTTATTATCTCTTGTATGAATTAAGCATGCGAGAAAATGTTGTTTTGTGGTAAACAAATTTTCCTTCATGGAAGAGAAAAGTTTACGTTTTTCTATATTTATACATATTTCTTCTGTTAAGAATTTTTTGTATTTTTTATCAGTTGATTTCGATGACACAACAGTGTCATCGAAATCAACTGATTAAATGTCAATTGCAAATTCGTTTTTCTGATGACACTAGAAATTTTATTCTTTCACAACATCGTACAATATATGCTCTCAGAAAATGATACATCTGTATCTAATTTTTTTATAAAATATTTACATGCAATAGTCAGTTCGATTGTTTTTCAAAAAATTCTTAGAATCTGCAATCTTCGTTTTTTTTTCAAGTTAATTTTATTGATATGAAAACACTTAACACACTTTTTATCTACGCTAAAAATCCCCGCTGTTTATTTTACAGTCTACTAAGAAATAAACTTGATAAACAATTAAACTATCTTGCATATAAAAATATTTATTGTAAAAGTATATATTTTATGCGAAAATAATAGAATGCGTTGTACCTTTAAACGAACGGAAATGCTACAAAGCTGCGTTATCAAAAACGTATGTTTTGGAAAAAAATTAGAATGCTCCATATCCAAAATGACGTTTTATATCATTCCGGTAGTGAACTAAATTTCGTTATATTGCTTAAAATACGAACATTAATTTGCAACAGGAAACGAATTATGTTATCTGCAAATTTTCTTATCTAAAATAAATATACTAAAAGAATATTTAAAATATTTTTTAATTTATTTGCAACTGTCGCGAAGGTATAAACAATATGCCAATATCGTGACTATTAAATAAGGAAAATTCATTGAATATATAATATTAATATTTGATTCAAATATTAATATCATTAACTAAAATAGATATAAATTTCGTAATAATTTCACATGATTAAAATGAGAATTTATTTGACCTGCAAATCGAGGAAAATCCTTATCGAAAAAAATAATACATCACTACAAATAAATGCAAAATCGATAAGTGGGGATTTTCAAAACTTCAAACGAGGAAAAGCAAATACAAACTACAACATTTATCGATTAAAAAAAGGATTCGAATGATTCACAAGGAGATATTTCAGCGTTTTCACCGCAAACATTCTGATCACGTTATTAAGCCGGAAGACGATTTCGAACCGGAAAATGTGAACGAGATAAGTATACCATAAAACGAAACGAAAACGTTGCCATTGTATTGCACACATAGTAATTATAGAAATGCAGAATGCACTTTCGTTGGATGCGCTCGCTTTGAACGCAACGATGGGTAAGTATTATTTAATATTTTTTGTGTTACCGAACGGTATCTACATATACTATTATACGTATGAAAGTTTGTCTGTCTGAGGCAGGTTTTGAAAAATTAAACTTTGTTTTTAATGGAAAAAAAACTAAAGCACCTAGGGCGCGCATACTTTGTCAGATATTTTAATTTTTTTATAAAATCATTGTTCAATTTTAGTTACTTCATTTAGAATTAAAAGTAAACGTCGTTCGTGAACTTCGTGAATCATTTATAAAAAAATTATCCGATTAAAATACACGAAGGACAAAACCGGTATTTATATAAAAAGAAGAATCTTTCCTAAGATGGAGTAAATAGTACATGATATTTCCATCTGAATACATAAGTAAAATGCTTATTGAGAAAATGCAATAAGTGCATTCGCTACGGTACTCAAGTTTTACATGGGAGAGTACAATAGTATTTTGGTTCACTAGAATACATAAAACAATTATAAACATAGAAATATTTTAGCGATTCCTGTGTTAATGTTTGGTTCGAATCACAGTTCAGAAATATCGTACAGGAAATATGAAGCGTTCGTCTAACATCAGTTGAACCCGAGTTAACTTTAACTGCGCAACAACACAATAAAGTTTACACATGTATTCGTTCAATTTGAATGCATATGCAATTTGCTGAAAATCCACTGATGCTTCACGTTGCAGAATCCAAACAATCACCTCGATAAACATTTCACTTTTATATCCATGAGCGTTCTTCCATTAGATAAATTTGCATACATTTTTTTGAAACCAGTTTGCAACAGGTATAATTTTCAAAATGTGTAAATTCGTAGTTAACATTCACCTTACCGGTTAGGCGACCAATTCTGGTGACTGTCAATCGTGATAGGGTCATCGCACCGTCATCGAAAACATGGGCAGATTCGACAACTTATAAATACACTTCATTTGCATAATCCAAATTGAAAATTATCATTCGGACAATTTTTCAGTGCGGGTCAAGAACCGTCGAGTCGTGTATAAATACGAAGCATCGAATATTTCAACATGGAAGCGTAACTATTGATAACGTGATAACAATACGTGACTCTATGCACATGTAGGGATTCATTCATGTGATTAAATAATTGTTGATAACCACAACTTTATCTATGAGTGTTATTCAAAGGTACACACTGAATTCACAGGTGAAATAATTTATATTTTCAACGCTGACGACACCAAAATTTTCTGAGTATTCGATAAGATCCATTCGAGAGACCTTAAGAGTTCTTATCCCTACAAAACTTTATCACATTGAGAACTTTTAAGTTTATATAATCTTTACAATATTATTTGGTCATTTACCCAGATAAAGTCCAACTGTGTGTCTATGAACAGATAGTAAATGGGTCGACTGGCCATTTCCTGACTCAGAATGTGTCCGATTTCTCGGCCGGAGGGACTCATACGCATTTTTTCAATTTAGTTATCCAACGGTCGATCCTCCGGTCCTCAAATCGTATTAAATTTAACACCGTGGAATTGAATTTATATAAAGAATTCAAGATTCATCCTATTCGCGAATGTTTCTACGGTCGGGTACGCCGAGAAACTTGTATGGAACCAATCCGAAAGAAAAAAAGACGCCAAATCTCGGCCGTCGAACTCTCTTCAATGAGAAAAGCCGGTCTCGCTCAAATGAAAAAAAGAATGAAAGAAGTGGTAAAAAAGCAGTACGAGAACATCATTTCTTTATATCGTATAGTCGCCAATTAGTTCGGGTGCATTCCCACCTTTAACGGCATATCGTAATTGGAATGCTACTATTTCTTTTCTTCGGTGAACGTTTCGATTTTTCAGTTCGATTGACTACAAAAAGATTGTGATCTTGAATCAAGTTGTAAAAAAATGTATTGGAAGCGTATTTGCGAAAAGGCATCTGAGTTTGCAGACTTTCAGGCTCGAGGCTAAAAGAATGTAAGACACAGAATGAAAGTATAGTGTTATTTATAAGTAATTGATCACTGGCGATAAGTTACTGTTAAGTAAACCAACAACTGTATTTATTTCCTGACCTTTTTTTGAATTTTATAAATCAAACTATGTATTATTATCATTATTCAAACTAATGATACTATTTTTATCATTTTAGAAAATTAACGATTTTAGAAAATCGATATTCAAACGACCATGATAGCTTTCGTTTATTTTACAATTCAATGTCAAGGGGAACAATCAGTTTAATCAGCTCGGTTGGAATTAATAAGACGAAGATTAAATTGTAGTTTCGAAATTATATCGTCAAAGAAAAGTAGATATTATAGAAAAACTTCCTACAATAAAAAAATGGTTTACATTTCAACAAAATATTGATATTTCCAAAAAACACATTTCCTTTTTTCATTTCAATATTTGAAACACTTAATTTTAGATATATTATATTTATTAAGTTACTCTAGTGGTAAAAATCGAACAATTTCCAACTAGAAGTAAAGTTTTCAAGCATTTATTTCAAATTGGATCTTTTTATCTGGAACATCTATAGTTTTTATCCAAAATAGAGCGTTTCGTATAGAAAATAGACCATTCACAATTTCACTCAAAGCAAATTACTACTTTCATGAAACACTCAATCCCAAATAAAATTTTTACTTAAAAATCTCATACAAAATACAAACCTCAACGCACTGATAAATACAGATCAAATCATATCACATTATGAGATAAAGTCAAATCGGAAATCTTTATTTTCGATCTCGGTCGAATTTATTTTAACGATATAAACGACTCAGTTCAAAATTATCCAGATCACACACGAATACCTTTCATAAATTTCATACGAAAATCCGATTGAAACAACATTCAATAAAAAAACGCTTATTTAAAATCACCTTCGAATATTTCGCACATCGTTCAAAACAAAACAATTTTCACCCACAACCAGGGTTGCCAAATTTCCAAATTCACAGATCGGGACATTCAGTATTTTGAACGATCAAAAAATAGACAGGGCTTCGAACCGCAATTTTTTTCGTTTCGGTTTTCGATTCAACTCCGAGTGATAAATTTGTAAACCAAAAAAAACAAAAGCATTTGTCGAAAAAAATCGTACACTTACAAAAACCAACTTTCCCAAAAATTCCAAAAAATATTTCTGTAATATTCTCCTAACCATTCAAATAATTCTTTTAGTTTTGCGACTCTTTTTGTTGACGAACTAAATTCATTAAAAAAATTATAACTAATTAACTCTATATCAAAAGTTAAAGTTAATAAAAGGTGGTACTCCAGGTTGTCTACAAAAATTAAGCGAACCTCTTTAACTATATAACATGTACATTTTTCACACAAAAATTGGTTAAGTCGGAATTTTCAGAAGCAATGCGGGACTCAGGATTAGTCTGTCGAACTCGGGACAGTCCCGCTCAAATAGGGACGTCTCGCAACTCTGCCCACAACATTCTACAAAACTTTCAATCCAAAGTCGAACGCGCATAAACCACCGTTTAAAACACACATGCACATTCATACACGATTGTGCAACATCCTAAAAAACACGTGAACCAGTTACAGCGACAATCATATTACAAATCGCGAACACCGATTCGAAATTCGAGCACTTTCACTGGTCCGGAGGAGTCTAGGCCTGAGCCCCGAAAATGTTAAGAGGCGGTTCACGTCGTTCGTTTCGCAACTTTCCTATCTCGGTTCTTTTTTCTTGGAAAGCCGGTGGTGTATGTGGAATGCTGAAGATTGGTTGTTGAAGGAAAGCTGATCCGTTCACTGAAATTTTTGAGACCTTTCGCCTGGTTTTGGGGTTCTAAATTAAGGTTGTGTAACACATATTTTTATTTTTATTTGTGAACGTGTGTTATTAAAATCGATCGAATGTTGTAATAATACATATTACTTAAAAAACGATCATTTATGTTAAGTAATTATTACCGCGTTCTGTATATGGATGCGCCTATTTTTTATCCTGAAATCGTTTGATTTTACAATCAGTATTTAAACTCATTGAGAGTTACCTTTCTATCGTTTCATACTATGAAGAAAAAATGCTTGAACTTTTGATCGATATATTTTAGTTACATTATTTAGTTTGTATATGATGTAAATAAAAACATATACATAAAATGGGGGAAAAATATTATCTTGTATGATAAATTTGAAAATATTGAATAAAACAATAAATCAATAGTCGAAGCTAATATTTGTATTTAAAGTAATAATTGCTAAAATTACGAAGAAAAAGATCAGAATTTTATAGGAATTGAAGCGTAAGTTTGAAATTAAGGATATATGTATAATACTTACGAGTATTTATTTGTTAATATTTGTACTTGTACTCGTATTGTACTTGTACTCGTATTTGTTGATATTTTGGGTTACATATAAATTTGAAATTAAAATGATTTGTTTGTTTTGAATTAACTAAGAATATGATTATGTTAATAAATCGATCTAATATAATATAATAAATTTTCATCAATATTAATATACGAATATATTATTTCACTCGCTGGTTATGCAGTGGAAACTAAATGGACATTTTCATACATTACTTAAGAAAAGCGATTTTTAAAATAACTAAACTGCCACTATAATTTCCATCCAAATTTCTGCACAATGCTATTAAAAAAAGACGAATTTAGAACCATAAAAGATCGATAGAGCAAATAAATCGAAGTCGTTTAACGGATCGTCGCTCGAAAAGACAAAAAGAGATCGTCGATAAATAGAAAGGTGGTCACTTTTGTCAACAATGACACAGTTAGAACGACAAAAAGAATATATCAACACATAAATACGATCGATTCTCGGAAGACAAAAAAATCGCCACATACTTACTTCTGTCTGTAAGAACAAAAATATTTTTCTAAACGGACAGCTCACAATCATTATATCACATTCATACGTCCCCTTTCACTTATTAACAATTAATGACCCCAATATCACAATCGGTATTTCTCAGAAGGTCGACTACCACGTGTTGGTTAAGCAAAAAATCGCCTCCGGGCATGTCTCTATTATATTTTGTATATATTTATTTTATTGTATATTAAAAAATATAAAAAGCGATTTTATATGCGTCGGAATGTATAATAAATTTTAAATATTGAATTATATAACATTTCAAGAAGATTCAATCGTGAATTATGTAATATATCATAATATATGCAAAAATTTTGATTGTATATTTTTATATAAATTTTCTAATGCATTTTTAATAACATCGAATCTCTAATATGCCCTTAATCGACCGAATCTGTCATAGCATTAAAATCCCAATATAAAATCGCTGATCTATAGATCCTGTAACCTTGGGCAAAATTAACATATTAGAAAACACCGAATCGAAAAAAAAGAACCTAAGCAACGCAACAGTATTTAGCCTAAACTCCAAATTAATTAATTATTACGTATCGCCGCATTTGCGAAACGTTGGAAGTGTTGTGGCAAAACTACGAAATTGCATCAGAGAAAGTCGATCGAAAGTGATCGATTCGAAAAGTGTCATATTGAATTTGTGTTTAAAACCCTCGTTTTGTTTCTATGACAGTTTCGTACGAGCATAGCAATTATCCATTCAAGTATGTTGCCGTGCACGTCTGCTATGCCGAGAATGCTGACATTCTACTTCTCGTGTACTGAACAGTTGCAATGTTGTGAAAAAATATTGCAGTTTTATAATGCGGCATTTCGTGGATCTTCCTTTTATTGGCGTTGCGAAAATCGAAACTAATTCGAAATTTTATAACACAGATTAAGCTGGCGAAAGTTTTGAAAAATGAAGAACGAACCTGCTCCTTTTTATGTTTTGAAGATTGACAGATAGGTCGATTTGTTATTATGTCGTCTGTTATAAAAGAGCGACGAGAATAAAAGAAGATATGTAGTCGTGACAATTAGGCGCAAAAGTAAAAGGTCGAAATGTATTAGAAGGACTTTCTAAAGAGTTTTTCGAACGCTTAAAAAAACAACTATTATCAATTTTTGTGTCTGAGCGATAATTAGGCGAAACGTAATGATTTTCAAAAAATCAATATTATAATGAGATTCGATCTAAAAGATTTATAATAGATACGCTTGAAGTCTTCATTAAATTTTTGCGCTTTTCACATACGGGTTGTATTATACATACTAGATAAATGGTGCGGTGAAAGGAAGAGAAAGGACATTACAGAACTGTTCCATATATTTTCTTACATTATTTGTCACACGAATCGTGGGAGGTGGTCCGAGATCTGCATATTCGAAACCATTGGTGATCGTGATGCACGCCGAACGCCCACATCACCAGTTACTGATCTAACCCATAGAATGTTTAGTTCATCAATTCTTAGATCATGGGAGTTGAATTCGTCACGTCTATCATATAGGTTCAATCGTTATTCGATCAAATTTTTTTGAAAGAGGCACACATTGATAAGATGGGAACAGAAAAGCGTTCAATATTTTATGACAAATGATGACGATAATAATGTCTTAGGATCAATAAAAAAAAAAAATATATACATATATATAGATGATAAAATCGATAAAAAATACACCCAATCCCTTTTTACACATTTTCCACGAGGTTTTTTTAAATGGTTTCTTTTACGTGGTTTTCTTACACGGTTTTTTCCACTTTAACATGGTTTAAAAATAATGTAAAAAAAGGATGATTATGCCACAATGGTAAGATCGATGCAGACCAGTATACTGTCATAATTATAATATATCTATGTAATTATAGTTATTGAATAAAAAAAATCGATGTTTTTTAACAATTTTACATGACGAATTTTTTTCACATTACACATTTTGTATAAAGTACATTTGGAAGTACATATGGAAGTTCTATCCAAATATACTGAAGAAGCCTATCTCCTATTTTTATATGGTCACCATATTTTTTTCACACAGTAGTCTCTAAAACATATCCCCCGTGTAAAAAATAGATAGGGTGTATACAGAAAATTTTAATTGAATATTACTCGTATATGACAAATAATTGCA
>VTON01000160.1:0-145000 GCA_009617725.1 Hydropsyche tenuis | reverse complement strand
TTTAATGTAAATTTTTTATGTATAATTAGTCCATGTTTAATTTCTTAAAAAAATTCCCATGTTTTGTACAAAAATCGGTCGGTGAATGAAATTGTATAATCGTTGATTTTGAAAGTGGTGTAAGTCCAATTGACACCGGCAGGTGGCTCTGCAGGTGATATGTGTACATCGAAATTTACAAATGGCATTGATGTGGTAAAGGTTGTCCAGTCGTTGGAAAATAACATTCACATAATTGATCACAAATTTTTTACTCTCGGGGCATTCATACCTTCCGAACGATGCAGATTTTGGCATCATAGAAATGGCATTGCGAAAAAAAATATTCTGTACACACCACAAGATTATTATGATGTAATAACACAATGTTCATGAAAAAATTTATTTTACATGAAATGAAACGAGAGAATTTCGTTTCAACAAAAAATCTTCAAAATGCGATTAAAAACAGATTAAAAAAACACTAATGGTGAACAGGTCTATTGGTTGCAAATATGTTGGTTGAGGTTTCTCAAAAGTGCACCATATACTATTTTATATAAAACATCGATGAAGGACGCCGAATTTAAAACTATAAATTTATTACCCACACGTCCTGGAAGACCGCTAAAATTTGAAAAAATCGCCCTGGCACCTTTGTATCAAAATTCCAGGCCTTACGAAAAATATAAAAACATCAAGCAGTTATTACCTTATATACCACCGGTGCATCATGCATATTTCGAAACACTGCCACATGCAGAGCATAAGTAAATACTATCAGTATCTTGTAATTTTGATAATATAATTAGCGTCTAAAATTAAGTTTTATGTCATGTCATGCGTATTTGTAAACAAAATTGGATTAAAATAAAGTATATTTTAAGAGATATTTGATTTTTCAAAACTGAAATTAAACGATTATTACAAATGTCTAATTTTGAAAGTGGTGTAAGTCCATTTACAGCCCATAAATATGTATAATTGTAGTCTAATTTGTCTGAAACAAATCTATATAATCAAATTAAATATTGATAAAACAATAAAAACATTGCCAGACTTCATATTATTTGCCTATATTTTTTAATTAACAGATATGCAAACCTCTAATTATCTCGAAACAAGAGAAAATGGACTTACACCACTATCAAAATAAACGGTCCATATATCGAAATGGTTAATAAGTATTGTGAGTTTCTGTCATTATGGGTCAGTTATTAAATTAAGCGATCAGTTAGTTATATAAAACGATCAGATTTCAGATTTGATGGTCAGTGATTCGAAGAAATTGGTGATTTTTCAAGATTTTTATTATGATAACTCATAAATATGTATTTCATTGTAAGTCTATGTACATATATCATCGCTTTGAAACAAACGCTGTAACATCTTATAAAATACATTTTGATAATATTTCACAGCTATTCATTTAAATATTTTTATAATCGTTCATTATTTTTAATTGACTATTTATGTATTCAATTACTGACCAAATTTAATTAATATCATATTATAGTTTCCGATTACAAATAGAAATAAAATCGGTTCAATTTATTTATTTTAAGACTTCGAATATGCATATATAATATAAATTACTATTTTATAAAATCATAGATTACATATTAAATGAACGACTTTCACGTTCAATGAGTCATTCTCAACAAAATAGTCAATGAAGAATGTTTTGAGTACGGACACGCCCGAGTCATGCGAAATCGACGTATCTACCGTTATGTACCTTGGAATTTGCTATTTTACATATCAAATACATTCGAAAACATATTCTGTACAAAATTTAATTTACCACTAACAATAAGCTTCGATTATTTTTCGAGTGAAAAAAATATGTTGATGTCATTAATGTATTCGGGCGTTTTAAAGTATATTTTAATCGAAGTGTAATTCTGTGTAATTTATGATTTTAGATAAAAATACGTTCTGACTAATACAAAAGACAAACGAGTTAATTTCAATGTTAATTTAAGCACAATTAATCCTATTGTAAATAGCTTCAAATATAAGATAAAATGGATTTCTGTAACACTCATTTTATTTTATGAATAAGTAGTAAAATGTTAAAATTGATTATTGTTAAAAGTCCAAATCAAATGAAATTATCGTCTTTTTGTGGTAACGCAACTTCTTATCTTAAGGTCAATGTCATTCTTGAAATTTGCAAACAAATTTGAAATCTTTATCATAAAATGTAATGATTACCTTACGATTTGCAGTTAAAATAAATGAATATTTTAAAAATTCTTGAACGACCCCGTATAATTTAATAACGTTTTCGTAAGATGATAATTACCTGAAACAAAAAAGAAAATTCATTAGTATAAAAGAAAATTCAAATATTTTATAAAACATTTATTTTACAAGCGGTAGTATTAAAAAAAACGCTTAGCGTAAAATAAGAAAGTAATAATTCACAAACCAAACTGCCAATGCATGCACACACATTGGGCAACCAAAACAATCACGAAAATTGCCATTCGAAAAAATAAGAAGCCATTAACACACAAACCCACCGTCCGAGCGAACAAACACACTCTTCGTTTTTCAAATGTTTTCAGCAAAAAAAAAAGCACAAACCGTTCGACAGGAGGTCAAAGACGATTCGACTTTCCCGCGCGAGATCCGGCACAAGAGATCGAAAGGTCGAAACGTGGTCCTTCGAAAAACCTCCACGTTTCGCATTTCCATCGATGATCGATGGATCATGGAACATGTACGACCCATCGTGCTTCGTAATGAATCATCGGACATGGTGAATTCGCGCATTTGCGGTTTCGACAATCGAAAACGTTCGCACTATTTCGAAACCGCCGATGCAAGTCGAGCGATTGTTCAATTTCGCACATTTCATCGCAGAAAACGACTGATAATTTTCGCGGAATTTCCGCGCAAGCAACACCTGGTACAGCTGGAATGTTCGCCGAAACCAAAACCGTGGAAAACGGTGAGTCAGTGAGTGTTGTTTGAATACTAATTTAACACCGTTCGGTCAAAAGTATTGCTTAATAATGCGTAAATTATACGAGTACGCACCGAGGAACGGCGGGGGCGATGAACCGCCTCGTCTTTTGGTGAACTCGAACTTGAGCCAAAACAAAACGGCGAATTAATTCGGTAGGCTTCTATATTTCTACACGGAAATGTGTGAAAATTGAATTCGGCGGTTTCTTGCAGCTCGGTTGGTTTTGTTGGTGAAAATGCTCTGATTGAAAGGTCAATGGCATCGCGATTTGTATGCGCGTGCTAGTTACGAAATGCGCGTGAGGAATGTTCGGAAAATTTTATATTTAACTAAAAAATTTATGATGCTGACAAATACATTTCGACTTACATAATTGCATATGTAGAATTCGTGGCAAATTTTTTTTTTTTCAGAAATATATGCAAGTCGAAAATGAAATATGCCCATGTAACATTTATTAAAATGACCTTTGAATATTTTAAAAGATACGTTATAATGAAATCATAATAATATTTTAACTTTCGGCAGATCGAATTTTAATTCGAATATAAAAACCGCAGAGACGACACATGCATTATTATAAATTTATGAAAATTTGCGCTATTCAGTCCCATAATCTTACATGTATGTTATTTACAATAGTCGTATGAAAACGCTGATAATTGCACATGAAACATGCACACCGAAGGTTAGATCAAATTGATTCGCGTAACTACCCATTTTACCAGTAACACATTCAAGCCAATAATAAAAAGCGATGTCGTGATTTAGCGGATCTTTTTTTTTCATAACATTCGAGCAAACCGTTAATTAACATATCGAGAAACTTCCAAGAACGGATGCCATTGTACACTATCGCGAAGCACACAGCACAGAAATATCTCGATACATGGATAAGGTCAGTGTTACAACGAAACTGCATAATATTATAGATAACTATTCAAATGTTGCATACGAAACGCACACATCCCAATCGAAAAGATTCATATATACACGAATCAAAGTCCACGAAATCGCATTCAGTGGTGCATCGGTAATACTAAAATCTGAACGTTTAGAAAGTCAACGCAAGAGAACGACGTCGAAATGATTTATCATCGCATTGTTCCTCTTAATGGATCGTATCGAAAAGTTTCCGAATGATTTATCATTACAGTCGAGTACAATCTCATTAAGACCAATAGACGCGGTCGCCTTTTTCATTGTTGGCGACATTTTGAATCAAGGCGAGAATCAAGCATGGGCATTTATCTATATTAGATTAATTAAAAAACGAGTGTTGGCCGCTGTCGAGTGTTAAGTGCTCTTTGCATTGTAGTGACGCGAGCGAAAGGGTAAATTATTAGCATGCGTTTAAAAGTGAACGTGCGCGATTCGATTTAGAGAGCCGTTTTCGCGATTTTATCGTTTCGTTTACAACATTTTTTTTGTAAAATATCGATAACAGTTTAATAAAATGGGAGTTAGTTCTAATAATAATAATAATTGTATATTTTCTTTTTAGATATAATTTCAATTTCATACAATCAATTCCATTGTCATACTTCAACGGTCGAATAAAAACCAACGCACAAAATAACATTTTTTTTAATTATTAATATTTTTAGCATCAAATTCTAAAATCCAACAATCAATCAGAATTGCAAATGTAAAATAAATAAATATAAATTTCGTCACATTACGTTATACGCAGTGGTGTAGTGGGACCGGAACGCGCCGAAACGTTGTTTCGGCATTTTTTTTCTTAACCGGAATGCGTTCCGGTACTTTTTTTCTAAATATGCGAAAATTTTTTGTGAAAATATGAAAAAATAAACCAAAGAAAATAAGTAAGATTGACTAACAATAAGACGTTTGAAAAAATTTTTAGCATGCGACGCCATTTTTATTGCTTGTTGTAGAAATATTGATAAATTAACCAAAGAAAAAATACTGATGGTAAAAATTAAATAAATTGATAGTTTTTGATGATAGTCTGATTAACCAAAACATTTGGAAAAAAATTTTGCTCGCGGCGCCTTTTTGACTTGTTTTACGTAATACGAAATTTTGAATCTAATAATTTGAACATTTTTCAAAAATAAAATCTCCGTATATAATAATAATAATTTTTTTCTTTATAACCTCTTGCTGTTGGATTATACATATGTATATGAAAATATTATAAAAATGACATGTTATAAAAAAAACCCTTATTTTGTTCGATTTCTCAAATAAAAATCATTATTAGCTATTAAAAAAAAACCTTAGAAACAATTTGTGTTGGAGGGGGGGGGGGTGTTAAAATTGAGCGTTCCGGCACTTTTTTATTTAGCACTACATCACTGGTTATACATAAGAGCAAATTATTCGCACGTCGAAAACAAACGCGCTTAAGCATAATCGTAGTTTATTTTCATACATACTTCATGTAAAAAAAACTTAATTCATATTCTGGATGAATAAAAAACTAGAACGTTCGTCTGGTGTGCTAAAAAGGTTGCATTGCAAAACAGCGCATACAAATACAAAGCCGTTTTGTATGCGCCAGTACGTAGTATAGAAATCCGCTGATAGACAGTCACGAGTCTGCTATAATGATTAAAATTTCACAGAGATCGACGCACTCGTAACAGGGGAAATCATCTGTGTCGATTAACATATCACCCATGAGTACTTAATACGGAAAAAATTGAAATCGAACAGAGAACGAACGGGCGTCATCGTAGAAAATTGCAGACGCATCCCAATCCCACCGCTCCTATAATGGCCTAATCGGTCAATTCATAATTTTTTTAATATTCAAAGGATTTCGCTGATAAATTTTACGAAATTTACTTTGCCGGATGTGAGCAGAAACATTTCGCTCCAGTTTCGCTTTCACCAAGATCGAATGGTAGTCGTGACTATGGTGCTGTCTCGAACTGGTCTGATCCCAACATTTCTTAAATACAGACATAAAAACAATCATAACTACTTATATATCATAAGCGATGACGAGATCTATTCGAAAGTCGGTTTTCAGACACGCATATTTCAATTTTTTTCGATCTATTGTGACACCGATACGTCTTTCAGCGTCGAAAGAATAGTTTGAAATTGCGTTATTTTACGTAAGTTATTGACGTTGAGACGCCTCGGTCTTACATCATTACACAATATATAATCCGTCAAACCACAAAATGTCATAAAAGACACGTGGCAATCCAATTTGAAACATATACGAGCTCCATGAGCGGAGATTTTCGAATCAAAGGTTGCACGAAAGTCCGAAACTAAATCGTCTTATGTTTCGAAAGAGACACAAAACGCATTTTATTCCACGGTTGCGCACGATCGTGCGAAAACTAAAATTTCCGCAACACGACAAAATGCGATTCCGCGAATAAATAATTTTGAAAACGGATTTTTTCGATCGTGCGAATTGTCAGTCCTTGAAATTAATATAAAAAACTTTCGCAGCGCATCGATTGATAAGCTTCACCATGACGTTATGAAAAAAATGGGGGAAAAAGCGAAATTAGTCTGGACCGGAATCGTTGTTCCGTAAAAATCACTATATCATACGCTGCAAATTGAGAAGAGAGGATTAATTGCGGACATTAAACCGTTAATTAGAGCACCGTTCCGTATGAGAACCGTCGGCCGGTGTATGTCTCTCATTTTCCGTACGCCTCTGTAACAGACATTTCCTTCGTTCTTCGTCTGATACAGAGTTTCTCAAATTTTTAAAACCCATGTCGAAATTTTGGGGAAATTACAGATCCTCAAATTTTAGAAATTCGGCCTAGAAAGAGTGTTTTCTTCAAATTGGAAATATGTATATCGCAAGTAATGAAGTCGAGTTGTATTAAGTCTTTCTCCATTTTAAAAGCGTGTGGATTTAACGTCGTAGCTGATGGTTTGTTGATATAGTATATCTTTGTATAATATAAAACGGTTTATATTTTCATATATCAACAGTGAATAAGCCAGAAATGAACTTGAATTTATATATTTATCAAATTGTGAGTAAGCAAATCAAATATTTGATAAAAATTTGGTAAAACATGCGATTTAGTCTCGTCAAATACTTCGAAATAAACAAACTAAAATTCTCTCATAATTTCTTAAACTTTCGACGCCTAATAATATTACTATGAAACCACTTTTATGATTATGATTTATTATTTTTTTTAATTCGTGTTTCGTTTCAAATTGAATGCAAAAGGTTCAGAAAAAACAGTTGAAATTCAAATAATTTTGCGAAAGTAATCGACAATATATAAAGCACACATAATGACGATCATAATAGCATATTTTTTAAACAATTTGAGAAGCGCAGACCAGCAATTGTTGAAGATGTAAATGTACACGAGCGTGTGTGGGTATTTTTATAGCGCACTTGTTTTCTCACGACATTTGCACGAAGTCATAGACGCGGCCCGAATACCGATGCAAGAGAAAAAGTGCACTCGAGTAAATCACGCGAAATGCACAAACGCACTCGCGCAACATACATACATATTTTCGTATATTATCAGCATTATTATTACACGAGCGGTAGGCCCGATGTTATAACATCGCACGCGTGATTTGAGGAAAAAATTTGAAAATACAATATAATGACAGTATATTTACCCGTTGAATATAGTTGAAAATGTGAAATGTTTATTTAATTTATTATATAAAATATCATAGAATATTTTGTAGATATTACAATATTTATTTTAATTTAATATTAATTTATCTAATAAAGCATAGATTTCCACATCACCCAGGAGGTACTATGCTAGATGCTTTACATTTTTTTTAATGTGGGAAAATTGCCGAATTAAATTTCGAAGTTCAAAATTATCTTCCTTGTTCACCAGATCTTGCGCCATCAGATTTTTATTTGTTTATGTTCTTGGAGCATTCACTAAGGGAAAAAAAGTCAACAGGGTGAAAAATTTAGAAAACCATTTAAATTCATATTTTGCAGCAAAGCCATATTTTTAGAAAAAAAAGGGATCGAAAAGCTGCCTAATAGATGGCAGACAGTCCTAAATAATGATGGCGATTATATTTTATAATTACTATATGCCCGTAAATATATATGAATAAATTTTTATTATGTTTAAAAAAAATGGATTTTTTTCCGGTACCCCTAATATAATAATCAAAATAAAAATTACTTAAATTCAAATGTAAAAAAAAAATATTATTAATTAAATATTAATAATTAATAATTATAATTCAAATTCAAATAAAAAACAAAAATTTCCAATTTCGAACAGTGCATAATTTCTAGCGTGAAAATGTGAACGCTGAAATAGTCCTTAACGCACATTGGCAAAGGATCTAATTCAGTGCATAATTTCTAGCGTGACCCCACACAGACAGACAGACAGACAGAATAGCGCTATTATTATATGGAGGATCTCGTCAGACCGACTCGTTGCGAAATGTCTCCGTCGGTAATTGCCGAATATGTCAATGGTCGCGTGTCGAAAACGAAAGTTTATTGTTGTGCAATTAATCCCGGCTAATTCGGAATGGACGTCCGTTCGGATTTTAAATGATTCTTTCCGGCGAATCGATTTGCATGTCTTTCGAATTCGGACGTTTTTGCGGCGTGATAAATGAACTTTCGAAATAACGAATTCTCGCACCGCGTTTATGTGGAGTATTCGAAAATTTACGTACACAATCGATAGCATAATAATGAGCGGATATTACGCGACTGCTCATTTTCATAATAGAAAAATAACGTTTTTAGACATTCCGGTAATTTTCGAGACGAAAAAGAAAATTAAATAGAGCGGACAGCGAACGAGAGCAATTTTTGATAATTCATAATTGGAACCATGACACCGTTACCGATATCACTTGGGTTATCGTGAAACTAAACTTTATATACGGGCGTATAGACAACTTCTTCATCACACAAAATACTCAAAAATATATATATCTACATCTATACATATATGTATGTATGTATGTATGTATGTATGTATGTACGAGTATTTAACTTTGTTCTCTCAATTTCCGCCGCACAAAACCACTAGAGAATAACAATCTTCAATCAATGAAAGACCACTATATTTAGAACCGATGGAAGATAAAATAGAAAGGCTTTGAAGGGTCATCCGACTCTAGAAGATGCACCTGATCAAGGAATTAGCTCATGTCGTGACGGCAATGCTTTCAACTCCTCGAACACGAAACCGTTTTATTCGGACATCATCCACAGCATACAAATTGGTTGGATTGTTCGGAACGATTGCAGACAGAATTCGTAATGATGATCGACGATACAGGTTTACGTTCCCGAATCGGTGGAAGAAGATTTACCGGCGAGCGGTCATTTTATGCAAATCAACTTTAGTTTATGTAAAAAGTAGGATGCATCGCGGATAAAATGCATAAAAAAATAAAATTAATCGCTTGTGAAAATATATAGAAATCGAAAATACATTTTTATAATGTGCAAAATTTTAAAAATACCCTCACATAGCTCAAAATGAACAATGAGCGCAAATTCAATTCACATTTATCATCGATCATTGAATGTGTATTTCGACTTTCTATGAACTCATCGAAACCGACTGTGAATTGTCTATTTTGAATAATGTGCTTCTTGTCGATGGGATTTCAATGGATGCTGTTAAAAGTCATCGGTTATGCAAAATGAACGGTAATTCTCGCATGAAAAACTCGACCGACAATAGGTCACTTGACACGAGAAATGAAAAACCCGTTGCTTTGCTGCCGTCAACAGCCTTGACATTATAAAGACATGTCGATTAATAAATAAAGAAACGAAATCGTACTATGGATAAGAAAAAAAACTAGATGCGACCAAAAAACTCTAGGAGCGAGAACTTTCAGAAAGGTGGACATTTTCGCAAATGTCACATGCGAAACTAGTCAGTGTATATAGCAACAATTTTCAAAAAATATATGGCGTTTTATATAAATTTTCGTCGACAAAAAGAGTTTTACGATGTGAAAGCATATTTCCATCGTTTTACCGATTTACATAATCTGTCATCTTAATAATTATTACAATCAATAAAATTCGCAACATAACATTACCGTTTCTAATAAATTTTCATTGAAAATCTAATAATGTCAATTTTATCATTACCAATAATAAAAATTTACAAGAAATTCATAATGAAAGATCAGACAAAATATATCCACGTTCCGCTTTATAAAACGATCGACAATCAACCAAAAATACAAATTATTATAATACATTTCCTGTACATAGAAATACCGTTCTCTTAACGGACCAGTTGAACCATGCGTGCGCAAAGTACGCAGACCCCATACAACACGGAAAACTAACAATAAAGTGGGGTTAAATTTGTTGGCACGACAGTAAAAATGTATTTCACGACAAATGTTTAACGACCCTAAATGTGAAATTCACAACAGGATCGGTGGTCGCCCGTCAAGTCTGGGTTGCCAGAAACAAAAATATAAATTAAAATTCTTATGACTTGATGAACTGTTTATTTTATACCAAAATAAAATTAAAACCATTTTTAAATTAAAAATTACTTAATTACGCGTTTTTAAAATTTAAAAAAGTTGAAAAATACTTACAATTGGACTTATTACATTTTTTTGTAGGTTATGATGCGCTTGACAGTTGAATGACATTTCGCATCGGTTATTCAAAGAAATGTTACTAAGTAACAACAGTTGATAATTAAAATCGAAATATGCATGATTTATTCCATGTGAAATGTTGTTTCTATTGCATCAATATTTATTAAACGTTTGAAAAATTTGAGAAACATATTTCACAATATGCATAGGTAGGTTTATAAAATTTTACTGATTAGGTATGTTTTATCATTTTATCATTTAAGTATCATTTTTTTTTAGTTTAAATTAAATATATTGGTGTCTCCTCTCGACAACTGTCAGTTTGTTTGCAGGGCCGCCGACTTCACAAATTCTCTGTCGAAATTTATTTTTGTTACTGGCAACCCGACTGACGGGCGACCACCGATCCTGTTGTGAATTTCACATTTAGGGTCGTTAAAAATTTTAAAGACGTGCATTTACATATACCATCGTGATACCATTTATTTTGTCGGGATAAGGGGCTATTTTGTCGGGCCGATAAATGGCACCCAATAAAGTGTTGTAAATAATTTTCTATTATTTACAACAATCGATCGACGCACAACATCACAATGTTGACAATGTCTCGATATGCAAATGAATTTGTCACATATTAGTCGATCGGCAGGCGAGGCGACAACCCGCTTTTCTATGAACGAAACCATATAAATGTCGCTAATCAGCTTTCTTCTAATTCTCCAAATGAAAGATGATGAATGAGTTTAATTTATTTATTATTTTTTAATTGCCGTCGTCGGCTGCTGTGCTTGTTCGAGTGCGTGGCCTGTGTAAATATGTGCAGGCAATTCGAAAAGTGTATTCGCCTTAGAAAATGTTGATAACTTCTTGAGGAGAATTAAACGAAGTTGAAAGTGGCTTTTTTATTGAGATATTCTAACAAACATGTTTACTGATTTTTATATGAAAATGTGTACATTTATAATGTCTGTTATGCTATTGACCTAAATAAAATCTGTGAGAGTAATAATTTTGCAGCATAAACTGTAATTCCAACATTTTCGTCTTATGAAAGAATTTTCCCATAAAAAAATTGAAATCGAATACAATTCGAAGACTCCGAAAATTTTTGATCCAATAATAAAATCACGACATTTTCAATAAAACACCTCTCTCTCGTATTTAATTCTGTTCAAGAAAGAACCTCACAGACCCAAATACGATCTCGGAAACCTCCACAATGGACTGACTCAATTTCGGCCGCACTGCAAAAAACAAACTGCACCGGTCCGCGAATAAACATTAACCCGAATACTTTCCTATAATAAAACCGAAGAACAATAATTAAAAACACACAAGAACGAAGCTCCTCCGTACCGATAACGGTACAACGAAACAACAATCTCCGCGACTGTGAGAACCACCACATCTCGATGGTATGATATGAATGGAATATAACGAACTCAAATGTGACGTAATGGTCCATGGGCCCGTAATACGCACTCCACGTGCATTATTCGATAATGCTGTGTCCGGCGAGGAAACATATGTACTTGCCCTCAATATAGGTGCATGAATTGGTCAGTAATGAAAATCCGTTCGCGTGATGAGCCTGTTTTCTGTGACGACTAATTGTTTGGACAGTGGGTGAATGCGTAGTCAGTAGCCGAAATTATAAATGGTCAATATTTGTTTATGGAAATTATTGTTGAAAAATTATACAAAAGCTGACGATTGTGTGTTGGTGGAAAATAGGAAGATGCATTTTATGGGACGTTGGCGACGACATGATGACGTTTGCTTATTGTAAGTTTTTAATACTTTTTATAATAAATTTCGGTATAAAATTTTTGAAAAATGTTTTTTTTAATATTTTTGGTTTAAGGTTTTTTTGGTTTTTCGTTATTTTTTCCAGCTTTTATACAAAATTTAATTCACTGATAAACCAGTAATTAGTAAAAAAAAAATTGCCGCTAAATGAAAATTACGGTAAATTTGGCCTCCCTAAAATTATATAATTACCAGTGGTTCATGACCACTTTGACATATTATAGAGAGATCATTTAATTTACTGACTGATAAAAGAAAATTTCATTATTAACATACTTCCGTACATTAATTCCAGTACGAAAACGATGAACTGATGAAAGATGACTCTTTTTAAAGCTTTTTTTTCAGAAAAAGAGCCTTTGAAATTGAAATTCGTGTCAACTTATTCATTAAAGTCTTGTGATTCAAAGAATTAATTTTAAACGTAATACAAAAATTATACCCTTTTTATAAAGATATCGTTTAAACACGCAACACAGAATCCATAAGTTCCCCATATCAAATAAACAAGAATCGAAAATTCATTAATACAATCATAATCATTTCAGTATTGAAATGATATGTAAAATATATATAGTATGATATAGTAAAGATAAATAAGAATATTCAGGTTAACCGAATATTCACTTCCGTACATTTGTTAAAATTTAAAATGTATTCAATTGTTCGGATTGGTCGTTTTATCTATAATGGTGTATGTTTATCGAATAGTTATGTAATTAAAGATACAATGTAATACGTGAACATATGATTACCGTTAAATAATTTAACTGTTTCATTAAAATGCTATTTTAAGTATTAAACTTCCTTGGAAACGTCAATTTTCTTTAACGCAGACAAACAATTATGAAATGAAAAATTTCGTGGCAATGAAAAAAAATTTAAAACGAAATAGAAAGTTTTATAACTTCTTTTAAAAAAAAAATAAAACGAGAATATTTTTTTTGTTTGTTAAGTAATGTATGGTTACATGACTCTTGCACCCCAACCAACTAGAATTTTACGCCAATTAGAATTGCATGCCAGTTAGAATATCACTTTGTCAAAAGAAAATAATATAGATGTCACCACATTGAGAAAAATATATACAAATAACACCTATTTATTTGGGGAAGTATGGATGTCTTTCCAGAGTAGTTCTTAATTCTTTAAAAAAAAAAAAAACACAAGTGCTTCGGGTTTGGTTGTGGGTTTGTGAATGAACAAAATTTATCAAAGAATTAACCACAATCGCCAAGAGTTTTGTAAACTGCTTATCAAATTAATAACGAAAATTACATACTCACTATAATTATGTGTTCAAAAGTACATTGATATGTTTCAGGTATCATTAGCATGTTAGAAATTATATACCGGTTTCCCGAAATTCATTAAACCTTTGAATGTAATCGTCCAAATAAAAAAAAAACCATAATTTTTATATATTCATCTCTTTTTTCGAATAATTAATATAACATAAATAATTTCAAATAATTAATACATAACATAACATAACATAAATTAGATTTTAAAATCTTCCCATATAAAAAAATGAAAGTAATCTATTACCAATATCAATTTCATTGAAATCTGAAATTATCAAGTCATGTCTTCCCTTTATTAAACGAAAAAAAAATATTTTGATTTATTTACTTCGTGATAATTTTCGGCATGTAATTTATAAAATATTATATGCAGAAGGTGTGACATATAAAATAATTCAAAAAAAAATCTACTGCAAAAAGAATCGATTTTTTTTTTGTTGAAGGTATCAGTTTGTGTTTAGAAAAAATCTTTTACATTTACCGATTAACGAAAAATATGACAGAAATTAACAGTAATCTGTTGCAACGAGGGATTATTTGATCTTTGCAACAACATCTTTCATCGTTATCTGTAAAATATCACTTACTAAACAAAAGAGAATTCCGAGAAAATTTGTTGAAAATATCAGTTAGTGTTTTGATTTCGTTTTTTTCATAAAAATTAGAAATAGGTTATCTGATTTGTTCTTAAATACTCTAATATTTTCAAAATTTCTTTCATTTTCAAAATTGTGGTTAATTTTTTGATGAGAAAATTAATTCATGGACCTGCAATTGAATTCGAAGCATTTTTCTTTTTTTTAAAGCATTTTGTGCTGAAGGAATATCTATATTTTTTTGAATAGATAGGTGTAATAATAAATATACATTTTAATATAATGACATCTATAATTTTCCTTCAAACTTTTGTAGCGATCCTGTAGTGGACAAAGTTGTTGGAATCCAGTTGGATGCTGCGTGCAATTCTGATTGGGGTGCAACGATCCGATCACCGTAATGTATTTCAAAAATTTTCGAAAAAAAGTCATGTAACCGTAAAAATCGTATTGTTCAATCTTATTTGCTACAATGAATTAACCAGATGATAATTTATTTAAAAAAGTGTGATATCCCCTTATTAAATATTAAAATTTTCTTCAACTACCACACTACTTTCAACAATTATATATTGAAATTCGTAAAAAAAATAATTCTTTGCCATCGAGTTATTTTTAAATTTTACAACACTCAACTGTACTAGATAATATAATATGTAATGATAAAAAACCGTTTATGAAACTTTCAATAGATATGCGAAAACCGTCAATAAAAAAAGAGAAAATCTTTTACTCTGTACCATACTTTCATAAACCAACTTGAAAGTCTGGATATAGAAAAGTGCGAGATTTAGTACACAAATAAAACATCTATTTATATTATACTACTAGCTACACGACTCGAAGATTTTATTAATAAAAGTATGTATAAAAAAGTAATTTCATTAACATTGTTTTAAACATTAAAAATGTAACGTATCGACCGAGTGACACTTATTTTGAACGTACGCAATATAAACATATTGATTAAATAAAAATAAAATAGCGATTTTCATGCAAATTATAAAGATTTCCGTAATTTTCAGAAAACATCCCATTTGAAGAGACATCAATTTACTCGACAAGACAACTTCTCAGAATCTATTAATCGTGATAAATGGAGAAAAACATGACTCGATCGTTAAACAAACATACGATATTAATATACTATTATGAAACTCAACCGATCATTTTATTATAAATTATAATCATCTCCGCATTTCTAAACTAAACCAACACTATTTTCTTTCGCGAATGCGAGTTTTCTGAGAGTTTCACTCAACATTATCACGAATTGATGCGAATTCGAGCGAGTATGTTTCGTTAGTGATCAAATGTCGGTATAAAAAAAATTCAGCGTATTTGTACAAGTGTTTTGAGAATTTTTTTATCGCACGATCGATTTCGCGATGCTTAAGATGTTTGCAAAGTCGGCGAAAGCTGTCTGTCTGCATTATATGATGGGAATGCATCCGATCCACTAATGGAATGTGTTTTTTGCAAAATTATTTTCGTCGAGAATAAAAACCGATCGAAAAGTGAAATGGAAACGAATCAAGCGTGCAAATCGGACACAATAATGTTTGTTTTGTTTTTAAAAAGCATTCTCTACAATGCACTAGAAACTTTCCACAGTACAAATAATTTCGGCAAAAATACGGCCAAATGTAAATTTCAGCCGATTGCTGAAACGATATACGACGCTAAAATTGATGACAACGCGAGTGACTTTTTTTTTTTAAATCGAAACAGAAATCACTGTTACTTTCTCGCGTGCGAAATGTCAAGGAAAATTGGAGTTCAAATGAATGAAAACATTGCATTTATTATCAGTACGAAACTCTTGATCACAATTATTGTTGGGGCAGCTCTTTTTTTTATTTGGTAAAAAATTAGATCGAGAATTCATGTCAATGATTGATTTTTTTGTACGGACCACGAGCCTGCATAATATTATTAAAATAATTGCGTCATGTTCCGTTACGAAAAAAAAATGTACCACAACGACTGAAGAAAGTGATTCAAACATGACGAAATTGTATAAAATCAAAATTTTTATTTAGACTAAATTAAAAATCGCAATGAATCATACACGTGTTTTATTAAAATAATATTTCAAAACGATTATTCTACAGATTTCAAAGCGTTAAATTTCCATTTCACAAAAACGAACAATATAATTTTCGACGGCGGCGTAAAAAATATTAAAAAAAACTTAAACCTAAACAAAAAAAAAACCAAAGGCAATAGTGCAATATCTGCATAATTACAATACGAATCGGTGCAATGCAGTCGTTGTCGTGACTGGATTGCAGTTCCGGATGCAATTTGTGCAAGTGCAACTCGTCTTCGATGCACATTCTAAACTGTATAATAAACCAATTGTTTACACACTATTTTAAATATTATATGATCATTAGAACAATTTCAGTTCGAATTCTGTGAATGGTCACTAATTATCTGAATGTTTTTTGCACTCGATTAGATAATTTCTTTATCAGCATGTTTTCCGTTAACTAATATGGATGCTGAACGATACGATTTTTCAAAATAATTAATTCTCAAGTGTATTACATAATGAAAATAAATGTAACAGAATTAATAATATTTTTGAACGGAAAAATACTTGATATAAAATAAAACGAAACATTGTGTATTATTATTATATTTGAAATAAATTAAAACGACAATAAAAAAATATATATACATATAAACGTCTTTGTACAGTGCATAATCTGATACTTGTAATACGTAATTAATTCAAAACGAAAATGAATATGTGGGATATCGTTGAAAAAATTGATATAGCAACAGGGTATTAACAATCTCGTTATTTGATTGCCAGTATTCCCACTTTGTGTATTGAGAACCGATACACGTGCGGGTCTTAATATTCATAAGCTTCACTTATAATATCACAAATATCTCAAACAACGCATGTAATCAATAATTATGTATTATAGAATTGTTTGAATTGTTTGAATTTGTATCTCAAAATTCGGAAGAATAAAACGATCTTCAGATAATATAACGTATAAACTGAATAAAGTTTCAAATGTGAACAAACTGAAACTGTAACTTTGCCAAGTGCGAATATACAAGTCACAATGCTTTTGTGTACAAATATAGGAATCGTGTTGTCGAGCTTGAGAAAAACTATGAGAAAAAACTGAAAAAAAACCAATACAATGCGAATATTTAAAAAAAATATATATATATATATATATATATATATATATATATATATATATATATATATACGAGTATATAACACTAATCTTTATATATATTAAACATCGACAGTAAAAAGTTTTACAATGCAAAAAAAAAATAGTAAAGCAGGTCATCGTGCACATAGTGACTTTTTTTCACATTATTTACGATAAACCGATAATTTTTATTAGACGATAAAAATGGCACACCGAGATTAATATATTATAAAACTTTGACAGATAACGATTATTTTTTTTATTGATGTAACGTGCACTCGTAAAAACTTATAGAACGACTGAAACTTTTTCACGCTGATTCTGAAAAAAAAACCACAATGCTTCGAACCGATAATAGCAATACATTATATGAAAAGTGTGAAATTTCGAACGCGAAAGATTAAAAACCGATGCCCGCACAACGTGCGCAGAAATTTCCAACGATTTGAATTCGCAACAACGTTTGTCGAACCATGGCGAAGTTATCTCGCGAAAAAAAGAACACAGTAATAATATAAAATATGTTATTATAAATTAGAGAACGTTCACAGAAAAATCTCTCCAATTTACAAAGCGGCATAAATATGCGGGTAGTAACGTTCCATATGCTTCGAATTTAGGGGGTCGATTTTTTTTATTCATATATTAATTCGGTAGTTATATAATATTCGTTTCGATTATAAATTATGTATTTATTCTGTAATGCAACATTCATTCGACCGAATCCGGGTAGAAGAGCCGGTTCTCAGGATGCACTTTTTTTAACAAAAAAAATCAATATAGACAAGAACCAACATCGAAGTCGAAAAATAAATCAGTAAGTCATATCCCACGACCCACTGTTTATTCAAATATTCGATGTTGTATTAGTTAAGTAATAATGAGGAGAATATAAGTGCAAAGTCGATTCGAAATATCGAAAGAAATATGGAAATTGAACTTGACAAAAAGACACCTGAACAAAACTCCAACGATCAATGTACAAATTTAAATGAACGTTTTTGAACTAAAAAAATATTTAGCCGGCTCTTATCACATCCGATAGATAGCAATCGCAGTCGGCTTCGGGCATGTTTACGATTGCCTGATTAAAATATACATCTGTTCACACAAATTTTTCGTCAGTTCATTCCGATAAATAATTATGTATCTGCTGAAATTCTGTGATGAATTCGAGCCGAAGACGCGTACTACCCACAAGTTGAGTCAGTAAACAACAATACAAGCGATCCGTCAAATTGTCTAATGTAAACACTGCTTCTTTAACTGGGCGAGTCCTTAATTAGTCACGGCTTAGTGGTTTTATTACCGAAAAATTATTTTACCGTACAGATATTTTCACCGTTCATTATACTTTCACGCGTGCTTCGACGGTAAAATTGATCAAAATAAAATAAAATTTTCGATGATTATTCAAACACACTGGAACTTCCGAAAAACCCAACTTCTCAAAAATTCGAAACGAGGAAAAACATTTGCACACCGCATCGCAAATTCTCGTTCTCGAAAAAATGAGCATTTGTGTATCTTACGATTAACATCATTCAACACGGCCGGATATGTTTACATAGATCGCTTTTGACTACCGGTTACCCGAAAATCCAGACAACTTTCACACACAACAACGCGGCGCGAAATTCGAATCTGCACTCACCGGGTCGAGATCGGATTCCCAGAGTTCCTTGAGGTCTCCCTCGTAGTAGGTTTCCATCATCCTGGAGGCGGGGGAGGACCAGGGATCCAGGTCCGGAGCACAACAGGCACACAACACAGGGAGCACACGCGTCCCGGGAGCGGGTAGCGACGCCGAAGGCGTTGTTACACAGTACCGTTAACCGGGTAGTGGCTAGGTAGCGAGTAGTAACGGTGCAGTAAGCAACACCGGCACCGGCTACGGACAGCCGCGGAGTGAACGAGTAGAGAGGCGGACGCCTCCCCCCCCAAACACTCACTTTAGCTGGGTGTTGTTGATTTGGGTTTGTAGGGTTTGCTACCCCGTATGGCTTTTTTTGTGTGAATTAGATGGGTTTCGTATACGTTTTTTCGTTTGGAATTGAATTTTTTAAATTAATATAATATTTAGATTTTGAGGGAGGCGTATGTGAGAGTACTTGAGTTTATAGGTGCTTCAAGGTTTTGTGAAAATGGATGGATTTTAGGGTAGTTTATTAGAAATTTTGTAGGGAAGAGGGTTGAAGTGTAACTTCCAGCATGCATAGTTGTAATGCACTAGTTTTTATGATGCGAAATATTTATTTGAATTTTATAAATTTTAGAAGAGTTCATGTATTTGATTTGTAACCTGTTTTCATATGAATTGGTTGAAATTTGACTACTTTATTTTTTTAATTGTATAATGTATTATTAAAATTTTAATTGAAACTTGTCAAATTGATTTTTTTTTTAATTTTCCTTAATAGAAAAACTTAAATTTGATTAAAATTTATTCTAATCTGATTCTAGTATGTCCATGTACATGAGTCACTTAAGTCTACTTAGTTTTTTTAATCCTATTGGTATGTATTTAATACTAGACTGATTTTAATTCATTGATGCCGATTATTTTATTATAGTAGTGATTCATAGTAGTGTGGGATATGGAAGGTTTTGAATTTTATGTTTATAAATGATAAATGATAAACGATATAATTAGCAAAAGTTCAAAATATTATTATTATATTGTAAGTGACTTAATTATTAAAAAATAGCTTTAAAACATAAATGTTCTAATATTTCTTAAGAGTTAGAATTATAAACAATGCTTTATTAATATATGTACATTCAAATTTATAATATGTTATTTAAAAACTTTTCTAAAATATCATCATTCATTATTTTTTATATTGATTAAATATTGTTTCACTTGAGGTTGAATATTTTGAATTAAAAAAAATTAGATGCTTCAATATGTATGTAATATTTTCAGATAAAATATATTTTAATAATATAATATAAATTGATAAATAAGAAGTATAATTCATATATTATATAAATATATTAATTGTGTGAATGTAAAATAGGAGGCGATACCGAATGTAACATGTTTATACCACCATGTAAAATACAAACACGAGGAATTTCACATCGTACCAAATGTTCGCTAAACTAAAATAAATATTTTGTTTATCATAATATCATTATGAATATAAAATAAATTTTGTGTTTTCAAAAAATATAAACTTACTAATTGAGCTGTTTCTATTTCCAAATATACAACAACAATTGTATAATTATTTTTTATAGCAGTTCTCAATTCCTTCTCTATATTAGTACCGAATGAAGAAATGGTTTGTTCACTAAATGCAACGTTACTGTGCGGAATGTTTATACTCCCTTCTATATTTAAACGGTGAAACCTAAAACAAAAATGAACAAATATATTATGCATAAATGATACATTTAAATTTAAAATTGAGATTTACTGTAAATTTGGTCGAATATCTATGATGAATGCAGCTTCGTCTTTCAAAAGTTGTAAAAAATCATTACAACTAATCCTAGGGCAAATTTCACTAAACAGAGTACTACTATCAATTTCAACAGAATCCTAAAATATACGAAAAATTATATAGCTAAAACAAATATTAACTTCAACATGTTTATTATTTAATTACCATCAGATTAGATCTATCTTCACCGTTTCCAAACTCACGATACGATACACTTTTCGGAGATGATTTGTACATTGCTGTGGATTGCTAAGATTGCAAATTCATTGATTAAAACAATATTATATAATACTAACTATAGTACTAAACATAAAAATAAATTTAACAATAATTTTCTTACAATAATACACTGTTCAATATCTACTTCTGGTAAATCTGAGAATAATAGAATACATTCGTTGAAACCTGATGAAAGTAAAGTGTCTCGTAATTGCCTTAGTATAGCAACTCCCATATATAATGGTAATGAGCCATCTGCGACCAAAAGTGCATCCCATAAATGTAGAATTTTATGCAATGGAAATACATCTAAAATATCAAATCAAATGTATGATTAAAAAAAAAGTTTAAACATGAAAATGTATTAGAATGTCGACTTACGAGAAAACATTGTAAGAAACCATGGTATAGCAAATAGTTCTGGAACGAAACTTATATTATAAAGGTGAGTGGCTAACTTTGGTTCATGATAAGCAGTTAGTTGCCAAAATTTGGCCAGATATTCTTTTATAACAGCACTATTATCTTTCAAGAAAAATTTATGAAGGTATCGAGGTACAAATTTTGAGAGACATGCAAAAGCCCGAGCTGTGAGAATAAAATTTTAGTTAATAGTAACAAAACTCACAAAAAAAATAATATAAAATTAATATCACCTTCATTATTAAAATTTAGAAACAAGAATGGGGCAGATAGTGAATCCAAACCTTGCCAATACACATATTGTGGGTTACTCAATAACCAAGCTTTCAAAATACGTCTTAAACCACTGTGACCTGCATTACCGCATAAAAGCCAGCAATATTGGTGGCAACGAGGTATGTCTACTTCGATCTTGAAAAAATAAAACAATTATTTTTGATATAATAATTCAATAGAAATTAAAATTTCATCGAAAGAATAATTACTTGTCGATCGGTTGGGGTTGGAGTTTCTTTATCGATTCTAATATATTGTTCTTCTATATCACCTTTTATACCTAATAAAGCAGCCCAAATTTCACCACGAACCAATGGTGGTACATCGATAGTTGCTTCTTTTTTAATTATAGGTGCAGTAAAAGGATATCCCTGTAAATCAAGAAATATAACAACACAATTCAAATTTTTTTATTTAAATTTTACGTTGAAAAAATATTACTCTCAATAATTTTTCAAACAAAATCAGCCTATGAAACTGATATTCAGTATCTCGTTCTCTTATTATTCTTGGAAGTTGTGTGCTTTCACTTCTCTTAGGAACAGCACCCTCAATTATAGGTAAAAATTCTACAGGTGGAACATGGTCAAGCCTGTTTAGCAATAATTCCATTCCTGAAACAGCTACTCTTCTATCCATCAACGCCGAGCTTTCCCCACCTAAAGTACATCCATCTAATAAAACAGCTCTGAAATAACACAAATATTTAAATACATAAAATAAAAGTAAAATTAGTTCCAAAATTGATAAAATTATTCTACATTGGCATAGACAAAATCGGTGGACTATTTTTGATTAATCCTTGTTTTTTGAGTTCTACGTAAATATCACCACCAGCTAACTGCCACCAATGATGCAAAAGAGGCATTCGACATCCAAGTAAGCCTTCAGGTTTATTTGATACAGTCATAGTTTTAGTATTAGCAAAGAAACTATGATTAAAAATATCTTTTATTGGTATTCTTTCACGTGGTGAAATTTTCAAACACGATTCTATAAGGTTTTGCAATTTTTCTGGTAACATCTAAAAAAAAGTAAAAGTAAATGCATATAATTGCAGACAATGCAAAAAAAAATCTTACTGAATATGCGTCTAATGAATCATGTTCTTTGGCTATTCTTTGAGCAGGATTAGGAACTTGCAACAATGTCATGATACGTCTCAAAACTGGACCTGGTTTCAAACCTGACCACAAAGGTCCTAAAAATATCTCTAAAAGAATTATCCCTATATTCCAAATATCAGTCGTCGGTCCTAAACCTCCTAATATAGTCTCTGGACTTAAATATCGAGGTTGACTATAAAGACAATCGTTAAATGAAATTATTTACATTACTGACGATTAAATTTTGTCAACAATCATTAACTTACCCTATCGGAAAAGAAACATCTTTTCCTTCACCAGTCATATAATAAAGACCATAATTAAAAAGTCTAACATTATTTTTGCTGTCCACTAAAATGTTATCCAAGCTAAGATTCCTATGAGTGATATTTTCCGAGTGCAAATGATGAAGAGCTTTCACAATTTGATGGGAGATATAAATTTTTTCATCATAGTTAAAAGGAGTAACGATTTCGGAAAGAGGTCGTCCAGTATATTCGGACACAACTATGATACGCTCTGTGTGATAAAAGTCATTAAAGGAAATGAATATTATAAATTTCACAATATTTGCAATGTGTAAAAGTATACACAACTAACCATGTTTGCCACGAATTACATCGAGATATATACTGAGATTCGGATGATCGATCGTTCTGAGACGTTGGGCTCTACCTAAAATAGTGATCGAGTTGGGAGTCAATGGTAGCCCGTTGCTTCCACAAGTTTCTCCGGGATGACTTTTGGCAAAAAAAGTACAAGCGCCAAATTTAGGAATGTCATTTTCAATTACAGACGGCATATTATTATTTGTCAAACGAATACTTGAATCCAAATGTTTCACATAAGAATAAGTGTGTATTGACACGAATGGGAAAATGTCAAACGATTGACGTTGTTTTGGTTATAACGATATTATACACGACTGTTACTTTCGCCAACCTCCTAACCAAACAATGACCGGTTCCCAGAAGCTAACTCACACGAAGCAAACGCACACGAAGTAAACTCAAAGGAAGCAAGCTCACACGAAGCGAGCTCACACGAAGGAAGCTCAAACGAGGCAAGCTCACAGGAAGCAAGCTCACATGAAGCAAGCTCACACGAAGCAAGCTCACATGCTTTCGAAAAGGGGAATATATAAATGCACAATAGTTTTAATAGGTTGCACGATAAAAAAGTAAATCCTTGCACGATACAAAGTAATTCCTCGCACGATAAAAAGTAATTCCTTGCACGATAAAAATAATTCCTTGCACGATACAAACTAATTCCTAGCACGATACAAACTAATTCCTAGCACGATGCAAAGTAACACCTTGCACGATGAAAAGTAAAACTTTGCACGATTAAAATTAATACTTTCTACATTACATCCCCGCCCCCTAAATAGTATTAGTTTTCATAGTGGAGAATAAAGTAATAATATTTTTTTCCCGTATGCAATATATTTGTTCAATGTTGTAATTTTTTTTTCAAGCGCACGCACATGTTTTCGAAATTTTCAAATTTTTCAAATCAAAGTAGAAAACGTTTAATACAAAACTGAAAGGACCAAAATATATTTTTGTGTTAAAATAATTTCACGTATAGTCTAATACGTTATATATATATATACGTTATACGGTACGTACACAGTATATTTTCAGTACCTACAACAGTTATTTCTTGTTAACCGATTTTTTGCGTTAAGCGATTCACCATAGTATCATTATTGTCATTTATATGTGAAATCATTTACGTGTGCGCTAGTTATTACGCGTATGCTAGTGTTATTTGAAACTTTATAAAATTTAAACATAGTGTAATCACGCTTTATAATTTCGCTGCGAATCGGCGACAGTTGGCTTGCGATTCGTATACGATGAGTACTATGTACCGCTGTCAAATACAAAAGCTTTAAATTAATCTACTTTCAATCGTTACATCGACCTGAAACTTTGCAAATCGCAACATCACAACTTAGCAATTACATTTGAAATTATAATCTTAGAGGTCGTAATAGAAAAAAATAGTAACAGCCCGATCGGAAAATTTGACAGATCGCGGATGGGAATGGATGGATGGGATGGGATTCGTTGCAATGTTGCCCACATCTTTCGTGCAGGGTGTGATTTTTATCGTGGAAACCAATTTAATACTTGTGGATAATGATTTTACTTTTGTGCATTGTATTTTTCCAATGTTGAAATATTATTTCTTATGTTGAACACATTAAACTTTTGTGGAATAATTTATTTTTCGTGCAGTATAATCAGAGCCGTAGCAATGATTTTCGCGCCCTTGGCAAATATAAAATTTGGCACCCCTCCCCCCCCTTTCAGGTATAAAAAAAAACAGAAAATTTTTTGAAAAAAAAAAATAAAATATTGATTGCAATATCATATTTATTGTAAAATGTTGAAAAAATTTTTTTTCGTTTATCTTTATTTTATTTACGGAATTCTCTTGAAAACCAAAAATATTTAATAACATAAATATAATCTATCAAAAAAAAATAAAAATAAATTGGCGCGCCGATGGCTACGTGATAGATCCGAATTTTTTTTGAATCTACAAAAGGAAATTAATGGTTCTTTATTTTTTGATAGAATTTTGAAATTATATTTCATTCGTTTCATTTAGAAAAACCAAAATTCAATATTTAAAATAATGCATAAATTGTAATTTACGGAATGGATCAAAAAAAATAAAAAAAAAAGCATTATTTTATTATTTTAATAACAACCGCCATAAAATCTATGTATAGTTTGCTTTCATACTTTCATAAAAGAAAGATGTCGGGAATTTGACCCGTCCGAGTTTCTTTCGAATCTATTATAATTGTAAGCTTTGTTTTTTTCGTTTTTTCGCCCCTCTCATTGTCAGTCTGATGACCAAGGGTCTATTGACGCCCTTGTCCCCTATAGCTATGCTTCTGCAAAATTCGAAACAAACAATACATTCCAAGATGTTTATGATACAAAAAATTTCGGAACTGAAGCATTCTTTTGTTAAATTTCCGGTCGTTTTTTTTTCTCAGAACCCATAAAATTGAACCATTAATGACGTCGCTTCGAACAAAATACGCTATTGAAAAGGCTTTTTGGCGTATTTTGAAAACACATAGAATCATTTGTACATCCGTTTTAAAAAATAAAAAATAAATAAATATTTCAGCGCCCTGAAAAATTGCGCGTCCTTGGCGATTGCCCAATTGCCAATGAGTTGCTACGGCTCTGAGTATAATTGTTATAAATACAGAGATACACCTAATAGGATGAAAGCATGAAAAAAACTAATAAAGAGAACAACTTGCATGATCAGTTAATTAGTTAACAAACAAAACTCTTTGGTAATGGTAAAGACCAATGACGTGTGTTCTACCGAGGTCCGAACCATGTAGGACCAACGGTCTCGCCTCGTCTATCAAACTGGTGATCATTACGATCGCAAAGTGGGCAGCGAGGGCGCAGTCTGCTCATTCTTTAACTCGTCTGTCCCGCTGGTGGTCATTGCGATCCGCTTAGAAGACAGCGACCATAGAGTCTAGCACAGGCTTGTCCAAAATTTCGGTATGCGAGGGCCACTTTGGCCAAAACACGGTCCAACACGGTCAAACACGGCAAAACATAATTTGCATTTTTTTTTTTTAATTTAACGATAAAATACATATATTTTGATCAGAATGTACTTGAAAAAATCGATTCTTCAATAATTCAAAAAAATAATACTAATTTTCCTCGAATTAGAGCAAAATTCGTAAATTGTTATGTATGAAAAGTGGGGGCCAGTCGCGAGAGCACTGGGGGCCAGTTTGGCCCCATAGTGGCACTTTGGACAAGCCTGGTCTAGCACATAGACACGCGTATCGTTGGTCTGAGAACCTACTTCGCTGACATGGGCGGACTGGTTCTTATGGTACATGTCCCTCACCGAAATACGACTTGGGCTAGCGCGGTGAGGTATAGCCTAGACTGCCGCATTTGTCTGGCAAGGCCTTGTCCTGCAGTGGATAACTAATAGGCTGCTAATGATGATGATGATAATGATGATGATGATAATTGTTATAGGTGCAAATTATTTTTACAATTGTGAATATGATCAAAACTAATGTGCAGTTAATTACCACCCTTTCGAAAATTTTCGTATCATTTAACAAGAAATGTCACTTTGGTACTGACAAAATATTATGGACGTAACAAGAAACATTGAAACGACGTGAAATTCTTCTAACACAAAAACGCATTTTGGTGCTTTCTGTTTCGTGTTAAACGTTTTTCACTTTAATTTGAAAATGTTCGATAGCAAGTGAGTTTGCGTCGTGTGAGCTTGGGTCATGTAAGTTTGCGTCATGTGAATTTGCGTCCTGTGAGTATACATCGTGTGCGTTTGCTTCGTGTGAGTTTACGTCCCCCAACCGAGTCGTGTGCGCTCGGGTCGTGTACGCTCGCATCGCGAGTTTGCATCTGGTCACCCGAAAAGCACAAAGCATAGACGAGGCCGCTTCCGGCGGTCGTCCCGTCCGGCGTCCATTCGGCGTCCATTCGGCTCTCAGAGCGCACGTCAAGCTGTACCGTCCGGGCTTCTCGAACGCCATGCAGGGCAACATGATGGGGTACGGCCACATACGGGGCGGCGGCGGCGTCAACCGCCATCACCATCCACAACCCCAACGCCAGAACAGACGCAACAACCGCTTCAGGGGCACGGGCCGCTTCGACAACCACAGCCGTCCCGCCAACCAACAGCAGCAGCGCTCCAACAAAGAGGTTCTTTTTTTTATTATCTTTTTCAGTCATTTATATCGGCTGTGTTCCGTCGCTTCCCGATCTGCAAGGTAGTTTCCTGTACGCGCGTTACAAGTTCAAGATGGCGGACGTAGCCTCGCTTGTGGGCGGCGTTCTTTTTAGGTGCGCGGCCATCTTGGATTTGTGGTCGTTCGATGATATTGGTTTATAGGTGACACGCTGCGGCTGAATACACTAGGTTCTCTTTTTGTGCGGTATGAAAAATATATGATTTACATAGAAAAAGCGAAGATTACGTTATTGCGTTGTACATACATGTCCGTTCACATGTCCCAACAAAATTGGCTTTGAAATAAAACCGCACAAAAAGAGAATCTAGTGTATTATGTAAAATTGATAAAAACGTGACTATTTTTTTTTTACGTAGCGTGAGCGCACGTGTTCGAACGTCGGTGAGGTTAAGCGCGTGGCTGCTATCATGCTACACCAGGTGTCGGCAAACTGCGGCCCGCCTTTTTCAATCCGGGCCAATATTGTTTTCAAAAAATTTAGAATCAAATTATAAATTCAAATAAGCATTTTGAGATCGGGTAGATTTAACTTTTTCAAATTTTGAGCCTGTTTTTTTTTGTCCTTGAGTAGAATTTACCCATATAAAATCAACAAATTCGTTATCCGGCCCTTTTCAAAAAGTTTGCCGACCCCTGTGCTACATGGTTGAATATCGACAGAGCTAATTTTTTGGGTCTATTTATGACTACGTCAACCCTTTCGCACCGAATAGTATTAGCGACATCTAGACGCGTTTCGTTTTCCCTTTAAAAAAACTAAAAGAGGGGGTCGAAAACTATAAGCATTTATGTAACATCCTGTATTTTAATCAGCCAAAATTCTGAACGCATTTATTACTGGACGCGTCGATGGGTGCGCTGAACTTATCTTATTCAATTGGTTATTCAGATCAACGTTTTTTTAATTTTATATATAAGTAAAGTATATATAGGCATCGACATGTTGTAGGATAATAACCCCAATCCGTTTCTCGTGTGTGCTGATGCTTTTTATAAATTATCAACCAACCCTATAAATTTTTACGTTTTATTTTCGTCACATACTTCCACGCGCTTTCAATTAATTTAGTGAAAGCGTACAACAGATTTGCATATACATACAAAAATCAATTTCAAACAGTTTACTGTCGTGTAAATTATAATTACAAGCATGAATGTTTTCCGTAAATTTAAATTAAATGCTATCGCCCCACACTGTAAATATAGCGACACCTGTAAAAAAACAACCTCGATAGTACAATAAATACCTGATTGAATAAGATACATTCAGCTTCACCCATCAGCACGTTCAGTTATAAACGCCTTCAGATTTTTTAGTGGCTGAGACATGTGGTATTAAATAAATCGGTTTCGGTTTTCCTGAATGCAATTTTTGCATCCTAACAGCCAGCGCACATTAGCCCGACTAGCTAGTCAAAACAAAAGTTAATGGATGAATCGGGAAAAGAAAGAATGCAAGTGACGCATCGGTCTTAGAGACAGCGGCATGAACGCTATTGCCCGTGTCTCGGTACACTGTCTAACCTAGCCTAACCGCCTGATGTGCTCCGGCCTAACCCTATCTATGTTTAGTTTTTCTATGAGGAAAGTGGAAGAAAAACACGTCTAGATTAACTTAAATTTTGCCACCGAAACGATTGGAATTTTTTAACAGCTTTGATTATTTTAAAAACGGTACTTTTACACTGTTAAAATTTCCGATTCTGAGTTGATTTATATATTATTTAAATTTAATTCAATTTAATTAATTAGTTTTGATTGAACCTGTGCCCCAGTTTTTGCCACACTTCGTATTCTACTAATCCAAAGAATACGTAAGTGCCAGAACGAGGGGCAGATTGAATTCTATCATAGGAAGCTTTTTTGTTCTATAACAATAAAGTGCACAAAGTTTAGATACATGCATTTAAAATTTATCAAAAGTACAACATAATTGATGTGTTTATTTATTCTTCTAATTTCAATTACAGATTAAAACTGAACCCACTCCAAATGATTCTCAAAAACAAAATAACGTTCAAGAACAGAAACCTGCATCTGCACCACCACCGCAGCAACAGCAGCCACAATCAAAACCTCCGCAACAGCAACCTCCACCGAAACCATTGCAACAACAACAACAGCAACAACAACCACAACCACAACAACCACCACCACCACCTCAACAAAAGCCCCCACAACAACAACAACAACAGCAGCAGCAACAACAACAACAACAACAAAAGCAGCAGCAGCAACAACAACAACAACAACAAAAGCCACTTCAACAACAACAAAAGCCACTTCAACAACAACAAAAACCACCTCAACAGCAACAACAACAACCACCACCACCACCACCAATGTTTGGAAAACCTAAAATTTCTCCTGTTAACAAACCACTTAATGTTCAAAACAGTGCTCCACAAAATCAACCTGCAGCCAATCAACAAAAGAAAATGGAGAACGATGTAAGTTTTTTTTTTCTACGCGTTCACATACAAATACATTATGAAACTAGATTGATTTCAATGATATAAAATGGAAATAATCCAATTTAATGTTTTGATTTATAATAATCGTAAATCTTTGACAGATTAAAAATATACCCAAAAATATGAGTGCTTCAAACATCAGCTTGAATAATATGGGCAGCCAACAGAATTTAAATATGAACAAAAATCAAAATGCTGCCAATCAAATGGGAAATAGAGGCAATGTTCGCCGCCATCAAGGCCCAGATAAAGGTGGACCAGGAGGAGGCCGAGAAGTAAGACCCGTCAATCACTTTTTATTAGTGTGTAAGCTTATGTGAAATTGGCTTGTATTCAAATATCTTTTGTTTTCAAGGAACATTTCATTACTGCAAAATTAAAGGAAATCTCTGGCCCGACCATTGACCTTCCTCCAATGGAACAGATGGAACAAAAGTTTTCTGGGCGAAATCGTCTTTATATTGGAAATTTGACCAACGACGTAACAGAACAAGAAATCTTGGACATTTTCAATCCCTACGGTGAAACAGCTGAACTCTTCTTAAACAAAGACAAAAATTTCGCTTTTATCAGAATTGTGAGTTGTAAAATTATTTTAAGTCTTAATATAGTTTAGATATATTCCCCTTTTTATGCCACGCTTTAAATTCTGATCAACATAGAATTAGTAAAGTGCCAGAACTAGGGGTAGATGAAATATAACCTGTCATAGGAAACTTTATCATTTTTATAATGTTGAAGTGCTTGAAGATGAGGCACATTATTTTATTTTATTATTTATTTTTGTGATTAAAAGTATGTCTTTTTACTATAAGTTAAATGTTTTTAAACTATTGTGGATTATTTTTCGTTTTAGGATTATAAAGCTAATGCAGATAAAGCTAAACGTGAAGTTGACGGTCGTATGCGCCGTGGACGTCCATTGCGTGTACGATTCGCCCCGCATAATGCTGCCATCAAAGTGAAAAATCTAACACCTTTTATTTCTAACGAACTTTTATACAGGGCATTTGAAATATTTGGGAAAGTAAGTTCAAATTTACATTGTTACATTTTCTAATGTATAAAATATATAATAATATTTAATGTATTATTGTTTAGATTGAACGTGCCATTGTCAAGGTGGACGATCGTGGTAAATCATTGGGTGAAGGCATAGTTGAATTTGCTAGAAAAGCTGGAGCGATGGCAGCTATCAGACATTGTACGGAACGCTGTTTTTTCCTCACATCGTATGTATTTATTTATTTTTATATTTCTTTGGTTTTCTCCTCAAATAATTATATTAGCTTGCTTTGCTTTTCAAGTAGGCTTTTCACAGTGAGGATATATAAAATAACTTTTATTCAAAGTCATTTTTATTATTGATAACTATGAAACAAAAAAGTTGATATTTCATTTACATGTTACCAAAAGCTTTAACAATATAGACTTTTCTGATTATTTTTTCATTACAGTTCTTTGAAACCTGTAGTTGTTGAGAGTTTCGATGAAGTTGATGAGGTCGATGGTTATACAGAAAAAACATTGCCCAGAAAAAATCAAGATTACATGAGAGCAAGAGAGGTTTGTATTACTTTTTTGTTGAATTTCATTAATGTTTTCGACACTTCATAGTAAAAAAAAACTTTTAGCTTGGACCAAGATTCGCTGAACCCGGTAGTTTTGAACATGAATATGGAACACGATGGAAGCAACTGTATGAGTTATATAAACAGAAAGAAGAAGCACTGCGCCGTGAAATGAATATGGAAGAAGAGAAACTTGAAGCTCAAATGGAATATGCCAAATATGAACATGAAACAGAACTACTTAGAGAACGTAATGATTAAGTTTATTTATAGTTTGAATTTAACAATACCTTTATTTTTGATGGATTTTTTCATTTAGAACTGCGCCAACGTGAACAAGATAGGGAACGGCAAAAACGATCATGGGAAATGACAGAACGACAAGTAGACGAGCAAAGGGAAAAAGAAAGAGAAACACTTCTTAGGCAACAAGAGGATATGGCTCAACGTATGCGTCTTCAGGAAGACGAACTTCGAAGACGGCAACAAGAAAACACTCTTTTTATGCAGGTACGATAATTGACATATTTATTTTGTTGTTTCCCTCAGTCTCATTCGACACTTTACAAAAAGTGGTTGAACTACTTCTAGGGATATATAATTAATTATGTCTCATAGGAAACACTATAAATTCATATATTGATAGTGTGTCGACAGTAGATATACATTTCTGAATATTGGAATATTCACTTGAAAATGTCATCATTCATGTGCCTGAAATGAATGTTTGATTTTTCATGTGTTTTTCAGGCACAACAGTTAAACAGAATTTTGGATGTACAGGAACAGAGCATAGGCGGAGGCCGGGGATATGAGAGTCCGATTCAAGATAAGCGAGGATTCGACGGGCCCATGTCTAATATGGGTCCAATGTCAAATATGGGTGGACCAATGCCTATGGTATGTAAAATTTTATTATTATGTAAAACATTCAACATTCAATTAGTTTCCGTTCAAATCGGATAAATACACTCGCATGTATTACTTGATCTTCAACTTCGTCTTGTTTTTATGAAGACAATTTTTTTATATTGTTTTATTAATTCTATCCTAAAAAAAAGAACATGAAGTTTATATATATTTTTTTTAATTTTAAGTTACTTAAAGTTTGAAAAAAATCTTTTAGTCTTATCAAGTAATACTTGCATTGTCTGTTTATAATGTTAATTCACATTCTCTCTGATATTTCAATGGAATTGAATCTCATTGTTATCTTATGCTTGTGTGACAATTTCGAATTGTCATTTATTTGAATCATTACTACATGTCTTTTTTAGTAGTCCTTTTCATGAAATCTTTGAACGATTTCAATTAACATACGTAATTTTACAATTGTGAAACCATTTTTTTAAATTGATTTTATGCTATTTATGATACCGAAATTCATAAACAACTTGTTAAATGGAATCCGTTTCAACTTGACTGATCTAAGTTCTATATCTAATTATATTCAAAAATTTACCTTGCTTGAATTTATACCGATCATCACACAACTGTATTTTGCCAACATTTACTTTTTAATACACTGGATGTGTATTTTGAAGTAATATTCCAATTGTTAAATTTATTTTCGAATATGCTGATTTGAATTTTTGGTCTCTATTTTTGACCAGAAACGGACACAGATAGGCAGTGGCCCGCGTCATTTTCATCAAATGGGTAGAGGCAGACCTGAACGGCTACGGCTGTTTTAGCAAACATCATCTACATTCTTACTGCAACTAATCTATGAATAATCAAAGTAAAAAAATGGTTTCTATTTTATTTTATTCGATGCCTGTATGCGTTTTACGATGATAGTATAATACAATACACTTATCTTTCGATTTATGTTCTGTATACCCTTGTGGTTTTTTTTTAGTAACATGTTTTCAAACTTGTTAATGTCATAAATAATTATTTGGGAATCTTTAACTTTTTTCTTTGGACGAGGAACTATGAGGTCTTAATAAATTTTAATCTAGTCATTCGATTGAACTGATAATATTTAGAAATTTTATATTTTTGTGTATTATATATATATTTTTTTTTTAAATATATCAACAATATCAATGGGAGAACAATTGTTCTTATTATTAAGTTGTGCTAAATTCAGATATATATTTTTATAATATAAAGAATAAGAATATACATAAATCGAAGGATCAGTGATCGACTTATAAAATAACATCTGAAATGACATGGTCAACTTCGCAACATGAGAGTTGTATATTGCAATGGTTTTATTTTTTGATGGTGTCATTAGCACTCTCCTTGTATTGACTATCAGACTTGTACATTGTTTGCTCTAGTGTGTTCGTCCACAAGTCTGTTGTCGTGATATTGAACTTATATGAGTGCTATGACAAAAAAAAATGTTCTACCGACCTGAAAAAAAAATATTTTGTGATTTCATTGTCACCTATATATCGATGTGAATATTATACTTTTTATTCTTAGAATATTGCAGTAACGTACGATGCAATATATATATATATATATATGATTCGAAATGGTGTTTGTGACGTTCGGCAAGTTTCTATGGGAAAACATACTGATTTATTGGGTTGCTCAATAAATAACCTTAATTATATATTTTTTAAATCCGTTTCACAGCATTGTGATGTATCTTTTTTTTTTATTGTTCAGGCATATTTAATTTTTCTTGTCTAGAAAAAAAAACCTTTATAAAATACATAATATACACATTAATTGAATATAATTTTACTATTGTAGACTTATGTCTTCATCTTGATGAATCGTATTGAAAGCGTATCGATTTTAGATCGTGAATATCCGCAGTTTTCATCATAAACATTGCATTATATGGTTCTTTAAACTTGTGTTGTTTATCATGTTAAATAGTAGTTACTTTGAATATTCATGTAATAACACATTCGGAAACATATTGTTCATTAAGTTTGTGTGAACCACATATATAGGATATGTCGTTCATGGACCATTATGACCAGATGTGCGGACACATGGGATATGAGGATGGAATGGGCCGGTGGGACAGCCGCCAAGAAGACTACTCCAACAAGCGTCGCCGCTATTAAAAATATATATCATTAAAAATTAGTTGTATATTTACAAATATTCGAATAGGTTTAATAATTGAACCATATCTCAAAAGATTTCTTAGTTCTTAATCACTGAAATTTTCATTAGCGATAGCAATTTTTTGCGTATCGATATTATAAATCCTTTTTGCTTTGTTCATTTAACATAGCAAATATTTTCATTAATTGACTTACGATTAAAAAAAAATGTTGATATCCACAACATTGAATTAGAAATGCTGACACTGTTAACTTTTTAATTTTTAAGTAAACAAACGTATGAAATATTAGAATATCTTTGTCTTTAAGTCTAGATTCTTTTACGCGAACTATTGTCATTCTATTTAAACTTATTTTAATTATTAATAACTAATATATATCCAATGCGGTATTTTAAGCTGCTGGTCGTGTTAAGTTGATTAGTTCCAATTGAAGATTTTTTTTATAATCTTAACTTATTTTATCTCAATTTAAAATAGTTTAACTTCACTTTACATTTAAAATATTTATAAGTTTTTAATAGTAAAAATACAAATGTCATTTCAAGTGGCATTGATTTTCTATTTTATTTGAATTTCAGTCAATGTATGTTTGTATGTGTCCATTAATTTTATTTAATAATGAAATTCATCGTGATAAAAAATGAGAAAAAGAAATTTTTGTATTTTCTCACATTAAATCAGATTAAAATTGATGTATCTTTTACCACATTATAAAATCTTTTGTTTTATTATTTCCTCAACTATCTGAAGAGTTTAGAAATCATAATTCTTGTGTAGGTTAAAAATTGAAAGCTATATTCGATTCGGATTAAGTTATCATGTTTCATCCAAACTAGATAAACGGTTTAATTTAATATTATACTGTTATAGTGCCATTTTGACATACTAACCTTGCATATGCCTTAATTGTTTTTAATTCTAATCATAAATAGAAACTTGAAACATGTTTATTATAATTTTTTGGGTTTAACATTATTTTATTGATTTATACATAAATTAGATAGATTAAATCCATAATTTTATTGGGGAATTAAATTAAATTTGAATCACTGGCACTGATTGCCCAATTATTTTGATAGACGTATCGAATTTCAGGAAGTGAAATTCTATAAAAGGTATTTGATCTAGTTTCATCTTAATTTACTTATTACATGTGATTTTTTTCTTTAATGAATTTAGGTTTATATAACTCGAAAGCTTGTGGACGTGTTAACTTCAGTATTGACAGATCTTCAACTGTGTCTCGATAAAGTTTGCCCATCAGGCATTGATTTATGAGTTTCCTATTTAAAATTACTTTTATCGACATTTTTTTTATTCTTAACCAATATATTTTATTTCTAGACAGTTATTCCTTCCAAATGTTATTAATTTTTATATTCCTCTTTATGTCCACCCACTCCTTTGAATTTTTATGACTGGCCGAGTTTCAATTTATGATAAATAAGTATTTCTATACCAAAATATCGCTCAATATCTTTCAAATGCTCGATTAGGCATTATTTGATCTGTCACGTTGTTCGCATGAAGAGTTTTATTAAATCTTATTACTGCTGATATGTAGAAGACGGTTGGATTTTGAGATCCAAATAATCTTCGCCAAACCTAGGTGAGTGTAATATTTATATGGTTATTTTTTGTAATGAGTTGGAACTCTTGTTTTGATTCTTTCTGTATTCGGTACATATATTAATTAACTTGAATTATCTGAAACGTACGATTATATATATATATATATATATATAAAGGACTTTTAACATTCGGATCTATATATATGGATATGGATGGATTTCTACTGATTTTTTTTCTAGCAAAATCTCACTAGTAAACTCCCACTTTGATTCGGCTTCAAATTATCCGACTTAGGTTTTTGTGTGATCTCGCAACTCGTTAATTTTTTTCTGTAATACCTCTCAGCCAGGTTTTCTCCAAATTATGTTTTATTTTAGTGTGTAAATCACTGTTTATTTTTATTATATAATACATTCATCAAATGATTACAATTATTGTAAATAGAGAAAGGAGGTATGTTTTTCAATTAAAATATGTTGGTGGTAATTCAGTTTTTTTTAATATAAATTTAAACACGAAAATTTTTCAGTTTATACTACACAAAAAAACAGGTAGGCGTTATACTGGGAATCACATATTTTTGTTTGAATTCTGTTCTCCGTAATGAAAATACAATTTAAAAAATCTCAATATAAGTAAATTTTTTTATGCAAGATTCAAAAATATTTAAATAATCAATCTAAGGGTGACATTTTGAATAACGATTTTTGTTGTACATGTTTTCCCTGTGCAAAAATCGTGTAGACTGCAAAAAAAACACTTATTTGCACAACTGTTTTATCATTATAAATTGTTGGCGTTTTACATCTTTAAACATTAAGGAGAAATATACTGTTATTTTAGTACCGTCTCTGAATACATATTTTCCTAAAAAGTTCTTAATAAAACGTCAATCAAACATGAATTTAGTCAAACAGTTGTATTATATGAATATTATAGAAAGATTGATTTGATGGGTGTATTTATTATGTCACCCATATTTCATAACATTTTATGAATTTTTTTTATATAAAATGAATAAAGTAGGTGAACATAACCATAATAGTGGTTGGTTATTGTGTCTGTGACTTGTATGTTTGGATGTAAAAAAATTACAGTACTTAATGTACAGTTATGACACCTGTTTCAATGGAATTTGTTTTATTTCACCTTTTAGTCATTAGAATATGGCTACACTTCGATAGTGTTCCTTATGCCTTATACCAAGTTTTAGAATGTATCACTCCATATGTTCAATTGAGCATTCTTATTGATAGTACAAAATTTATTTATATTTTCGCTAACATTAATTTTTTACTTGAAATGAACTTTTAAGTGATGGACTATTTAAAACATTTTACAGATTACTTTTGATATCAGATTTTAAATATATAATTTAAATGTAAAAAATCAAAAAAAATGGGTTATTTCAATACTTTGTCATTTTACAGATCGGTGTTCCATGTTGAAGATCAGAATATCTTACAAATGAGGTAAATATATCCTTTTTATTTTACAAATATTTATGTTCTATATTTTATGATGAGAAAATACATTTTAATGTCTTCTTTTCCCGTCAGATTTATAATGCTGATATTTGAATTCTGATATTTTAACTGTATTAAATACTTCTTGTGTATCATTTTGCATGTTTTTAATCGTGTACTTTGTTTTACAGATTGCCTTTTTTTTATTAATTGGAGTCTATTAATAAAATCGGTTTTGGAAAATACAGAATTGCTTTAATGGAGGTGAGATAATTTTTATTTTATTATTTGAATTGATTTTCTTAATTAAGTTAAATTAAATGATGATAAACGTGACGTTCTTCTCTGACCTTAGTGCTGAGGACAAGTCATTACCCACAGCGCTCTGAAATTTAACATTTTCCTTTATATTTATTCTCAAGCGCTCATTCTTTTTTATCATTATAATCCAATGGTTCCTTTTTATTCATTTCAGTTTGTGATCCCAGCAATATCATCAAGTGTATCTTTCAATTCTAGAACTATTCGTCATTGGAGCAATTTAATGGTAATATATATTTTATTAACTGATTAGTTTCAGATTCAAACTATTTTGATTTATAATGATGATATTAATTACCGTTTGATCAAAATGATATTATTAATATGGCTGCAAAATTTTTGCTCTGATAGTTTGTTAATGAAACACTAGGTGTTTATAAAATTATTCAAAAACTAATGGGTTTTTTTTTACATATTTCAGGTGGGAGGAGATTAAATATTTCAAGATAATATTTAATGGAATTCATTGAAATATTTTGTGATGACCAAATTTAATGTGAGATTTTATTTTGTTTTGTTGATATAATTAATTTTATGATGATAATAATTACCGTATGAATATAATGACTATACTTATGGCTGTAAATTATTGCTGAGCCATCATATAGTATTCATTTGCATTTCTATCTACAATTGTGTAGTAACTTTTTCTTTTGTTTTCAGGTTTCATCACATTCAATGGATAGAATTTTGAAGATTTCCAGTTACCAATAAAGAACCATACATATGAATATTATTTTAACTACTTATTATTCTATGTACTTCCTTCTAAAATTGATAATAAATATTATTCATCATTTTATACAAGTTTTTTTTTTCTGAATGGCACAAGTTTGTGAGAAACATATACCTCAAATATATTTACTTAAATTTGACAGATGCATAAAAAATAAATTAAATTTATAACTTTTCTAATTATATGGTAAAAATCATTAATAAAATACTTTCAATTATTTGCAAACCCACATAAGATATGAAATCTATTTCCGTGACATGCAAATAGTTCTTGTACACCATAGTAACTGTTGTCAAGACTGCAAACAAGCACACTAAAATACCCTATGTGTTGTGGTTATCCTCTGGTTAGTTTGACGCCATTTGTTCACCTACCATGGTTTTATTATTCGTGAAGAAAGGTGATGATCCCCAGTTTCTATACGAAACTAATATTAACAATTGTGTTGATCATGTGGTTAAAGAGTGCGCTGAAATATCAAATGGTCGTTTGAAAATTATGCACATCTGCTATGGTAGGTATCTTGAGAATGTTCTAGTGTTTGAAATATAATATATAAGTGGTTCATTAATTTAAATTTTTTATTAATGGAACAACTAAATTTTCACGAGTATTAACATTGAAGAAACTCGATGATCTAATAGATGTCTTATATTAACTGTTAAAAACTATTATTGAAAGAAATTTTTAATTTTAAAACGAAATATAATAATTGGACTTCTACAATCAATATTTTATGAAATTTGTTCTGTGAAATCTTTCACATTTCGTATAATCCTATAGAAATGGAAGAGTTGGTGAAATATGGCACTATGATGCCTCCTGAAATAGTAGAATTACTTCCCGAACAAGCTGAAGAACTAGGGTTAAAAGACATTTGGGCTGACCGTTGTGCACCTCATGGATGGATACAAAACAAAGATCCCATCGGTAGAAGGTGTGGACGTCAACCACCTCAGAACATTCAACAAGTGCTCTCTGCAGCTATTGAAAACGCCAGACAAATGATATCCAAAGTAAATAATTATCAATAAATGCAAATATAACAAGGACCCTGTAGTATTGTAGTTAAATAAAAATTAATTTTCTAGAATTTATGTAAAAAGGGGGTGGCATTAGCCCATGCTGATGTGTCTCGTGCTTTAAATGAATTGAAGGGAGCTGCAACCATCGCATATCCTATGGGTTTACCTCCTCATGATCCCATACGTCAAGAATTAGAGAATCGGGAAAATCTTGGTGGCACTCAGGTGTGTTTAATACTTCATCAAAACTTTCAATAATATCCTAATCAGAACAACCATTAATACAAATTGAAATCAAAATTTAAGTTCATTTTCTATCATCATAATCATGATATAAGTACATATTTCAACATAGTATAATCTCCAAGCAGGCTTTATTCGAACTGTGTCGAATCTATCAAATAACACTTAATACATTTAACATAAAACTCAATCCCGTTAATTTTTAATAGGCTTCTTTGGAAGTATTGGATCCGGCCACAACGGTCATGTGGTTTTCTGGCAAGCAAATGTTATCCGGAGCACTGTTAAGCCAACATCTAGGCAAAAACGACAAGTGTAAGGTAGACGAATTTGCACATTTAAATCTCTTAATCCAATTTCGAACGTTAATGCGGCATCACGTAACGCTTAACTCGAACCGTTAACAGTGTTTTGACGCAAAATTCGCCACAATTTTTGTTCTCATCAGGTGATTGTTAAACTGTGTCGTCGCGGAGAAGGGGCTCCAGGAAGGGAACCGATCATGTCTGAAGAGGACAGGAAGCAGATGATGCTGTGTGCTTACCGTCGTGAGGAAGAGCTGAAGGTAGGCTTTGATTGCTTTTCATGATCGAATTCGGATTTTTCTTTTCTCTATACAATTATATTCTTAATATGTAATCAATTTTTCTTATTGAAAAAATTGAAAAGGAATAATTACAATCTTCTGCTCTTATTTTGTAAATATTGTGAGAATACGAGTATAGTGGTCAATTGTTGAAATGAAAAACAAAAGTTCGTCCGTTTGAATTTTTTATTCGACGATCATTCTAATTGTCATAACATCGCAAATGCATCTTATAAAAAAATGTATACAATCTACAAATATTTTTGAAATTGGCCTCAATTATATAATATTATAAATATATAGATATTCGACGATTTTTCAAGCTACTTAAATATCACATGAATTTGTTATTTTATAATAGAAATTTTATTATAAAAGAAAACTTCCACATTGATCCCATTCCAATATCAAAGCGATACAAAATTTGATAATAATTATTTATATAATAATAAAATATATTCGTACCATTGTCGATGTAAAATATTTAAGCAATTTCATAATTTATTTTGATTGTGTATTTTAAGTGCAAAATACATATTTGTTCAATTTCTTGTAAATACACTATTACAGTTATTAAAAGCTGATAGAATTATTGCGGCATAAACGCTTTATATTATTTTTAATAAAAGCTCGATTTTTATATGTAAATATTATCAAAATTTCAAATACATATAGCACAATGAATACTATGCTTTTAATTTCTTTAAAAAATTTTTATCAACGAACATATATTATTATATATACATACATAATTTTGCAATTACATATAGCAATTTTTCAACATCCATAAATTTTTATTTTATCTAAACACATATATATTAATTTAATAATTAATATTTCAATTAGATATATGATAAAATAAATACGGAATAAACGCACATCAGAGGCACAATTAATATTCAATAATACATTGTATAGATCAGGCTTGTCCAAAATTTCGGTATGCGAGGGCCACTTTGGCCAAAACACGGTCCAACACGGTCAAACACGGCAAAACACAATTTGCATTTTTTTTTTATTTAACTATAAAATACATATATTTTGATCAGAATGTACTTGAAAAAATCGATTCTTCAATAATTCAAAAAAATAATAGTAATTTTCCTCGAATTAGAGCAAAATTCGTAAATTGTTATGTATGAAAAGTGGGGGCCAGTCGCGAGAGCACTGGGGGCCAGTTTGGCCCCATAGTGGCACTTTGGACAAGCCTGGTATAGATCATAATAATATTATATTGAAAATATATTAAACATTAATAATATCATCAACATGAGCCGGAAGCAGATTCGAAAATTAAAAGTCAAGAAGTAATTTTAACGACTCTTCTTTCACATCCGACTAAAGATTTTTCTATCTTGGCCCCTGAAAAAACATTATTTTCGTTCTCGTGTTAAACTTGAAAAATAAAATAAACAACATGGTTTGATATTTTTTACGTAGATAGCTGCAAAATCAATCACGAATACACCAATCCCCCGATTTATGCGTAGATAGATACGTTCCACGAAAACTCGCGTAAATTGAAATCGCATAAAAAAGTGTATGTACCCATACAAAAACATGAGATAGGTTCCAAGGTTGAAAAGTCTAACAAAAAATAAACTTAAATTAAAATAAGATTAAAAATATGATTAAATTAAATTAAAAACGAAATAAAAGTTTTCATATAATTTTTTTTTAATTTGGTAATTATATTTGGCATATCCATATGCATGGATCGACATATGTACATTTGTACATATTATAATATGAATTATTACATGAAATAAATGGTTCGAAATTCGGTTAGAAATTTTGCGTAAATTTTAGACGTCAAAAGCATGTGAAAAATCATCCCCATTTTCGCTACTGTCTTTGAAAACAAAAGGTTTTTTTTTTCGCTGGTTCGAAATTACTTTCAACATCATCACTTTTATCGTCATCACATGAAATCGTTATCACTTCGCTTTGAGAAGAGCACTCTGGTTGCAATATTGTAATTAATTAATTAATTAATTAAAAATATTATTATTTACTTGACCGCGTTAAAGTGAAATCGCATAAATCGAGTACCGCGTTTATCGGGTGATCAGTGTATATTGTAAAAATTAAACGAAGCAATTCTCTTTGACATCCTTGCAAATTCAACAGACTCCTCATGTCTCAATTTCCACTTCGCTCAGTGGTTCTTCCGTAGGGAGTCTGAAAAATATATAAAAAAAACTATCTATCGTAGCCATTCTACAGACGTCTGAAAATTATTTCGTGGCAAAATAAACATTATATTTTGTACGTTTCTGTGCGATATGCGATGTGATGGAAATTTGATACTGCTGTTTACACTTTCGCACAGAAAAGTCAACATTTCAAAGCGGTGCCATTATTTCTAGCTAAAAAATGTATAATATAAATGCCATTTCATAAACGATATCAATTTCATTAATGACTCTATAGGATTATTCGTAATTTTCTTTTTCATTTTTCGCGAGCTTCACTTTATCATTATTTAATAAAATATATTGTCAAATAATTTTTCTATGAATTTGAATATTGAAATTAATATATTATAATATAATATTCATGTAAATAAGTTCCAACCTGCCATAATAGTGCTATGTGGTACAAGGGTTTTCCACTTCACGAGGACCACTTGAAGTGCAACACGCAAAACATCTCATTTTGGCATCGTCTCCGACCTATATTAATGAAAAAAGCTCTTATTTATAATTTCGATACCTATTTTTCAATATAAATTGTCAAATTTAACACTCGCTTTGACCGATCTCGTCATAATACACAACGTCGTCAACGATATAACGAACAGAATGGCGGGTATGAAGGCCGCTATCATCAATTCACGAAATGTTTCATCGAGATTAAATCGGGCCACTACTATCGTCGGATCATTCTGAAAATATATCGTATCGTCAATAATTCAAATCGTAATTTTCACACGATCTTAAAGTACAAATTAGATAGTGTGAAGGTTGTAAGACGGTTAAATTTTCATCTAGTTTTAATATAATAGTATACTATAGACAAATTCTAGTTTAAGCTGTGACAATTTGATCGCGGAATGATCGTATGATTTCAACTGTGTGATAATTAGATTGAGCACAGGTAAATAATAACTTTTATACATATTTTAATTGAATACAGAAATTTTTGCAAGGTTCATCGCGAAATCAATGGATCAAAAATTTTATGTTATGTATTCCGCGATCAAATTTGTATCATATAGTCGTAGTCGATATAAATTGCTAAGTATAGGATTGATATCATCGACTTTCTGACATTTTCCCCATACGCTGTACGTCTTACATTAATTAAAACAATACTTTTATACATGTAACACTTTAATTGAGAACGATTGCTAGGTTCAGCACAAAGTCGATAGATCAAAAATTTTATATGAAGTATTATTATAAGCGATCGACAGCATTGACTTTCTGACATTTTCCCCATACGCCATACGTCTTACAATAATAAAAACAATAACTTTTCATATGCCACATGTCGATGCAATCAATTATGCATTCGAGCGCACGCAACGCTCGAGTATTATTTTCGACAATTTCACGTGTGCGTTATCGTTCATTTTTTCGGTCCGAGAAACGCGGACTTTGTTATTAATTTATTTTGTTCAAAGTTTCGTGTTCGTTGTCGCAAACACGAAACGCTTTCCCCTCCGCTGGCAGAAGGGACGTTTACCTTTGGCAAACCTTATTAAGCGTAATGAAACGGACGGAGGGCAAACATCGAGGTGTATGTCCGCAGGGCCGGTCACCTGAAGGTTTTTTCAACTGTTGTTTTGGACATAGCCGATGCTTTCGAAATTTGCATTGTGAAGATTTTGGAACGTATAAATGCAATTTGTATGATTATTATACAGGGTCTTCCCCGGGACTTTTATAACTTCTAATCGGATTTAAAGTGACTTAGAGTCATGATAGAGAAGTGAGAGTGATACCATTTCGAATGAAATCGGCTACAATTTATTTTTCATTCCCCCCCCTCAAATTTTACCTCTCCCCCCCCCTCTTCCATCGTCGTACTTCTGTCGCACTTCCGTCCACTAACTCGTACAGTTCAAATAACTTTTTTTTTACCTACCAGTACGCTATTCGACGATGGAAGAGGGGGGGGGGTGAGGTAAAATTTGAGGGGGGGAAATGAAAAATAAATTGTAGCCGATTTCATTCGGAATGGTATCACTTTCACTTCTCTATCATGACTCTAAGTCACTTTAAATCCGATTAGAAGTTATAAAAGTCCCGGGGAAGACCCTGTATTACAATTGTAGATCATAGACTGGTTGCGTCAATAATTTTAATTATTTATTTTCAAACACTAAAATTTTCTTTATTGATATTTTGTTCAAATTTTATTTTCATTTAAGTGTAAAGTTTCTGAATCTTCATTGTCTATTTGAACTTTAAATGTGAACAGTTTTCACAATCGGCATGATAAATTTAATTTTAAGGGCTTTTATTCGCTTTTTCTTTGTTTTTTTTTTATGAAGGTAGACGGAGGACACGCTTATCGTATGTACTCGTAGTATGCAATGAACAAGAAAATAAGGTGATTAATGAATTCGAAAAAAAATGGTATACGAAAGTCGTTAAAGACTTGTGCCAATCGTCACGCAAGCCTTTTTGTATTTAAAAGAATGCATGTTTAACATTACTTTGCACTGAATTTGTTTCAAGGTTTGAAATTATCGTACGTGAGTTTAATTGCGCGTGAAATGTGAAATTTATTGATTTTGATTATCATTTTAACCGCTAATGATACACCGTGGAAATTGTTTTATTTACCACCTTGAAATTTAAATTATGATTTTGTATGAAAAATTAAAAATAGAAAAAATATGAACTCATTCCGAGATATTTTACCTTGTTATAGTAACATGGATATCGACTTTTAAATGAAAAATTTCTTCCGTCCAATCCGTAGTCTTCCAAAAATTGAAGACATTCCCCTCTCAGAGTATTGACACATCCTTTGGTGTTGATCAAAAGAATGCTCGTCGTATTGAAAAAAGTTAACAAATTCGATTGCGGTATAAGGGCTCTTTTGCTGCGTATGTCGTTCGATCTAGATAAAAGATCTACATTGATTAATCACGAGTAAAATAATTCATTTTCTACATTTCATATTTCTAAATTTCATGATTTTAAATTTTGTTTTGTCAATACACATTTACTTCTCCACTTTATTAACTTCCCGAAAAACCGTTTATTTTGTTTGCACTTAAATTTATAATTGACTAATTCGGATTATATTATACAGAAAATCTTTCATAAATTATACTAAACCTGGGCTTTTCAAATATGTCGTGGTTTACAGCATCTGACCACAAATTTCTCAACTGTGTGAAATTCATGACAGGCTTCTGAAATAATACAGTAGGAACCAAAGTTCCGTTGACACAATCGGTCGCCCTTAAATTTCAAAACATTATCAATAATATTTCTATGAGTTGATATCATATCTTCGTTAATACTCACACTATTGTTTGATCTGTCTTATTATCGACATAAGTATAACATGAAGCCATCAGCGATCCATCCTTGGCAATCCAAAATGGAGTCGGTTCATGAGCTGATGAATCTAGAACTGTGGCTTGTGCACAATCGGCGACTAAAACACCTTCTCCTTTTTGGATGTATACATTCTTTCCATATGTTTTTATTTTCGGACATTCTCTTTCGCATCCTAGATCTTTCTTCAACATGACTTGAGTGCAGCGAGTCTCTGAAACCAAGCGTGATATTTAATTCTCGGAAATTTTTGAAATTTATAAACTTTGATACTCACTTCTATTTGCACTGAAGCACTCGTATAACCCAGATAACTTGCTGCTATCTTTATTTACATTTATATGAGCTCCACTTGCTTTCACATGACAATTCCAGACTTCAGAAAAGTTCGTGCATTGACCCATAGTGCAGTTGTATAACCCTCTCATTTTGTTACACTCGTCCTTGTTGCAGTTCCATCTTCTTAACGGTTCTATATTCAACTGAAATTATATTTTCTAGTATCAAAATAGTGATTGAATGTTATTTAGACAATCCAACGAGTTATGAACTGTTTTTGTATTCAGATCAACCGCCCGACCCGAATTCATGTCATTTTTGAAAAGGCTGTTTATCAAACGATCCATTAATGATATTAGTTATAATACGATGTGCGTGGTGCGTTTCTTCATTTATTATCCGAACGATCGATCGATCGTTGGGAAAGCGACGCCATTGCTTATGGGTTTGACACGTGTGTTTTATTAGCCTGTTTTGTTGTCTGACCCAAATATAACTCTCCGGAAAATACTAGATGGGTGATGAAAATCATGAGAAAAACGATCTGGAGGTTTCTTTATGTTGTCGTGTTGAATGAACGAGGTGATGACGTCGAATTGTTTTTTGTAATATGATAGAGTTAAGGATTTTGAAGTATATGTTGTTGTTTTTTTTTTTTTTTGCCAATTTATTGATATTCATGTAATTTTTCGTTTATTGATACATACTTAATATGGAATCGTAATCGAAAAACTGATAGATTGAAAAATAAAACTATTATAGGTCGACGTGTTAAGAAAGTCAATGCGCGTAACAGGTGGATTGATTTATTGCAGTTTATATAATATTATATTATATATAAATTATCTTTTTGTTCCTTTTTTTATATTAGTCATCTATATTTTGAGTAATAATAAAGGTTCCATATTCGAGTCGTGATGATGTTCAATTACGCAAATGGCTAGTATATTTTTCATTTTATGTCAATTTATTGACATAATTTGTTTGATTGAAATATATGAATGTACGATTTTAATATAAAAAAAGAAATTTATGTTTCATATATTATAGCACACAATGAAAGATCTGAAGTGTAATTTTTTTTACCTTTTTATATGTCGGAGTCAATAACGCACCGCCCTGCATTCTCTTTTCCAACGTATCTCCCTGTAAAATTTTAAATTAATAAACATTTAACGGTTTCTCTTTTAATTCACGTCTAATATACTTACAAAGACACAACTGTAATATGTGATATCGGAACACCCACTGAGTTGTAATAACGAACCATTCCTTCTAACATACGTTTTCATCTGCGGACAAAAACCAGAAGTCTTCGACAAACACCATTCTCCACAAGAAGCGTTCGTACAATTCGGCGCATTTCCCGTCCAAACCGTCTGAAAATAAATACTATAAATTATGTAAATATACTATTATTATATGTATATGGTTAAATATACAAGGAAGTAAAGTCTTTAAGAGGATATTAATTAAAAAGATTTTCAATAATCCAAAGATTTCAGATTGTTTGTAGAGTTTTAAGCTTTAGAGATTTCTCAGAATCGGAATTTTTTGGAATTTCCTCGACGGGATCTTGAACGTTTGAAGAATGTGAGATCGATCACGGTATCAATATCCTGAGACGTGGCTTTGGTATTGATTGCTCTCAATTTTAGCAACGCTCTCGGATGTTGGCAGGGAGGTGGTGTGTCGGGACGCCCGCCGTCGAGACGCCGGAGCGTCGCGACGCCCGAATGCGTAATCCTCTATTATTATTTTGTTGTGGTTTCCAAAATTGGATGTGGTCAAATTTGTGGATGGAGATTTCTCGGAGGGTTCGGTCGATGATTTGAGATTGGGAAGGTTCGGAAAATTTGAGTGTAAGGTCGGAAAAATTGAGGAAAACGGTCGAAAAGTTTGTTAGTTTTCTGGCTCGTTTGTCTTTTTGTTGGCTTGATATTTAATTGAGTATGTTAGTTTCGTTGATCTTTTATTTTATTGGATAAAACTCAGATTCTGTGTCATTGATATTTTAAATGAAAATTATGTTTTTTGTAACATAATGATAATTTTTTTGCGAGTCGATATCTTTATAAAGTTGATATATTTTTTGATTTTTAATTATTTTAAAACAAATATTCATTGTAAAATTTTAGAACAATGTAAAAAAGATACAGAAACTCTGTTCCATGTGTATGACCTACACTTAGCATTGAATTATATACTCAAAAGATCCATAAAATTCCGTTGGTTTCTGTAGCATATTTTTCTCGAAACATCAAATAACAGGATTTTTGGAAAAATACTTTTCAATTAATTTATTGCAATGAAAAGATATTAAATATTCATCTAAATATATTATATATATGTATTATATGTATATATTTATAATATAATAATATTTTGAAATAGATTTCGTAACACGGATACAAAATAAACATTATGGAGCGAAAGCTTTTAACATGCTTTATTATGTTTCATGTTCATTTATTTTATAATACGATTTCCGCCTTAATAAGTGGTTTAAATTTCTTAGAGGACGTATATTTATTTTTTACTTGTTTAAATTCAAGTACGAATATATTTAATAAATATCCAAAAATATCAAAATTCTCTCACTTATTTAATGATAGAACCTATAATTAAATAAACTAATATGACTATAATCAATTTCAAAATAGTATATTTAACAAAATAAATATACTCGTACTTATTGAATTTAGACGAGTTAAAAATAAATACATACCCTCTAAAAAAATTTAACCACTCATTAAGGCAGAAATTGTATTATAAAATAAATTGACTTGAAACATAATACAGTTGAACCTTTATTATCACGACCTCGATTATCTGGATTAATAAAAAAATGTTAAAATTTAAATACATAAATATTAAATCCAATAATAGAACATTCTTAGAATTTTTTTACGACATGCTTCCAACAAGTCATGCAACAAAATTACACTGATTAATTTAATTTTAATTTTTTTCCCCTTTTCTCGATTATTTTCTGCTATCCAGACATCTCGATCCTCGTTTAGTCCGGAAAATTGAGGTTCTACTGTACTTAACATATTTTAATTTAGCTATTTTAATGACGTACTAATATGAAAATCTAGTTACGATATAATCCATGTTACAATATATTAAAGTGCGATAAACACTCATCACATTTTATCTGCGATTAGATATGTTTTTATAATATAAACATTTTCCTAATATAGGCAAAAAACTATTTGTTTTTACCGGTATCCTATTAACAATGTTTTTTTTTTCAATAATTTCATAACAAAACCCAACTATCGCTACAATAAAATTTAATTAAAAAAATACAAACCTCACACATAACAGGAACAGGATTGATTCCAGAATGAAAAGCTCTATGGCTCGGAGCATACACGGCAACAGATAGATAAACCAAAGCCACACCACTCAACACCATAGTCAATTGGCACACGCAAATCGTGCCAATTATCCTGCCATCCTGTTTGGGGATCACTCTCGGCTTGGACTTCTTGCCCATCTTTTCGTATTTTCTTCCGGTTCGATTTTTGACAAATTTGCTATACTCGCTATTGTTGAATTTTTGTTTTCGCTGTTGAGTGTAGCATTGTTAAATGTTGGAGATTTTCATGGTGGTGTTTCCGATTCGCTGTCTCATCTTGTTCTGTGGATATGATTGATTTTTTTCTTTTTAGATGATGGGTTTCTTTGTTTAGAGTCGTTTGTGCGTTAATGCTAATGCTATTCATTGTATGAGAAATTATAAAACGATTTAATGATAAATTAAAAAAATTACATTTGTATTTTTATGAAAATTGTATGATTCAAATTTTATTATATACATACATATGTATATAATCATTGTAAAATAAACTCGTTGAAATTTTCTATTATATTTACGCTTCAAATTCAATTTTCATATAAAAATGAAAGGATAATTTAAAACATGGCATATTTTCAAATTACTATTTATTACACAAAAAGAAGTTTGAAAAATAATACTCGTACGATTTTCAAATTGAATAATTTTATAATTTTCAACACGATACAAAATAAATGCGTCGTTGTTTTTTGTTTTTAACACCACAATTTTCATCATGCGAACAATGCGCTCGTTTCCCAGTGGATTGGAAAAACCGACGATACCATAATTGTGCACTTTTCATTAGATAAAAAAAAACACACACACATAACTCTCAACATTCCCCGGTGAAACAAATGCAATTACCATAATGGAACGCACGCCAATCATACGCGAGTATAAAATAATAATTGCGCCGCGAAGAAAAATAATTAGCAACAATAAAGCGGAATTATTTCTATAATTATTTACGTCACGATAAGGATAATTGGGAAAAAGTGCGTCCGTTGAAGGCGGTGGTCGACCTTACACTGAACGAAATCCCTTCTGATATTTTGTACTGGAAAAGAGACGCGGTGTCGCCCCGACACAACAATTTACTCGCCCCCTGCCCTCTGTGGCCTCCCCTTCACGAGGCAGGGTTGAACTTTATTAAATACCCAATTAATTTTGTGATATGCGTGGTTTCCGCGAGATGATGAGTCGGATTTGCAGATGATTTTTGGAATTGTGGATTTTCTTGGATTTAGTGTTTCGGTGTGAGGGTTCTTATGTTCGCGAGGTTCGTGAAAGGATTTGAGTTTTGGTGTTTATATAATATCAATTGTTGAAATGATTTTTGTTGTGTGTTCGTGTTAAAATAATATTAAAAATATTGCCTTTTTAAAATATAGCCCTGTTTTATTTGCGCGATCTAAGCAATTAAAAGAATACGACAAACATCCAATTTAGTAGTCGAACGGTTGTTAAATATTCGTTTCTTCATATGAGGAATTCCAATGTCGAATTTTCATATTGTATGTAATTAAAAAACTACTTAGTAATTCTTGATATAATAATACTTAAACTATCTTAAAATATTAATATATTTTACTGATGAAATTATGGGTTGAAATAGTTTTCTACCCATAATTTCATTAGTATTGAATCATTTATATCTTCAATTTATTTATATCATTAAATTTCTTTGAAAAAGTTGTATCGAAATTGTAGCTGAATGTAAAATATCTTTCCAGTCATTGTTAATTTTGACAAATTCATATTATCTTTCGTTGAGATACCATTAACTATTTTTTCGACCAACTAACAATAAGAGGCATATTAAATACTGGAACAAGAAAGGTTCATAGAAAAAAAATGGCTATTCTTGTGATAATTTTCTAGTAAAGTGCCAGACATACAAAAAGCGAATTTTGAATGTTTTCATTGCATAATATAATAAAATATACTAGCAGCAATATATAATATACTATAATATCTATGTCTTCATTGTATAATAGCTTCTAGAAATTCAAAAACTATAATAATCTCATTATCAAAGAGTTGTTATTCTAGAAAAATGGTAAATCTTTTCATTCTTCTTCATATGGGTGATAATAGAAGGCATGCGTTATATTTAAATTCGTGAACATCACCATTACATTTCGACGTTTTGTGTTTAATTTTTTTTTTTCAACAAATTCTACAATACTATCATTTTTTTATGATATAAAAACAACAATATCGGAATAAATGAAACAACTGCATACTTTATAAGTGTTTATTTTGCATTTTAGTCAGGAAAAAATACATCACAATAATAAATTAACTAAAATATTTTTATTATGTGCATAGAAAATTTATAACGTTGTAATTTTTTATTGAATTCATAATTTTGAATAACAACAGACTGTGTTGTATTCAACGTTCGTTAAAGAAGATCTTGCATAAATTACAGTTTATTGTCCGTATGTACAAATTCACTAGACAATTTATCCCAATGGCGCTGTTTGTTTTTTCTTTTATTTTCCTATAAACCGAACGACATACATATTTCAATTGTTCAATTATAATATACATATGCATTCGTAAACATCGCGTACATCAAAGTTTGTTCGATCTGTATTATTTCATGTTCAATCGTTTTACATTAAAAGTTAGAAATATAAGCCACGTGATCCTCCAAGAGGTTAAATCGAGTCTTGCTAAAAATATGATATATTTTAAACGCTTTTTTATATTAATTTCATTAATCATAATATGTATGTAAATAGTCGTCTACCCTTTAAAATATTTAATTTTTTTATACACAGCTTGCGAAGATTCTCAAAAAAAGCACCTTTATTTTAATATAACAATAATAATCAATATATGTATAATATTTATTAATATAATTTTAATAATTATCGGCTAAAAAATGATTTGTACGTTTAAAAAAATGACAACCGATGCTGATCGTGTTTTTTTTTCATTACTGAAGGAATCTTTAGCCGACCGATGTGTCGATGACTTTCATAAGTTTCATATTTTAAAACTATATTTATTTTTCATAATAAAAATTTACTAAGCATGTTTTGATAATTCTTTTATGTTAGGTCAGGTCTTTCAGCACTATATATGTATATATATATATTTTTAAATTACTTACATTTACAAAAATCACGTTTTGCAATACTGATTTTAGAATATAAGATTAGTCGATATTTTACTAAACTTTGATTTTAGCGCAATAGCGTTGATTTTTTATTTTATTTTAAGAATTTTAAATACTGCTTGTTATTCATTTGAAAATAAAGAAAAATGACTATCTTATTAAAAATTTCAAAACCCTTTCCAAATAGCAGTCCTTTACTTCATGTATACAATTTTTCTTCAAAATTCGATCCCAATTTATATTTAATATTAATTTTGATGTATTAAAATTTAATTACTGCTTTTTACTAATTCTCTTGATGAATAGAAAAATATAAAATTTGTTTACTCTAATTGTAAGTTCTCGTCTGTCTTTTGTACTTTAGTTTCAATTTAATTCAAAACCTGCGTGATTCTCGATAATTTTTATATGGTGTCGTTCGATACAGTGACATTCACATATTTCTATTCATCAAAAGACTTACAATTAGACGAGTAGACAAATTCGCTAGACATGAATCAACGATACGTATGAAATGACAAATCTATAATACCAATATACGAAAAGCGTCAAATAAGGCATCTCGAGATTTGAACGTAGCAAATCAGCCTGACCTAACCGATTTTTAATATTTACTCATTTGAATAATAAAAAACAAAAAGTAAAAAATGATTATGATTACTCTTTCAAAAATTCAACAGCACGCTCTATATATTATAATATAATATTATATATACATATATATATATATATATATATATATATATATATATATATATATATATATATATATATATATATATATATATATATATATATATATATATATATATATATATATATATATATATATATATATATATATATATATATATATATATATATATATATATATATATATATATATATATATATATAGTAAAATTGTCGATTAGTTTCCTTCTTTTTCGATTTCGAGCGTTCACCGAGGTTTCGTTCGTTTGAATTCTCGATAAAATGTATATATTCAGTTTTTGGTGTCTGTAAGGCAAGCGTCCAGTGGTATGGACGTCCTCTCGTCGCCGTGGACGATCAGAGATAATCTATTAGTTAAAATCTTGACTATCCTTTCCATAGGGCGTCAGTGTCCCTGCTTCCCGATCTGCCCCTGCAGTACAGTCCGTCTTCTGGCTCGTCCAGGTTCAGTTCATCGCACAGTAGTTTGCTGAAATTATTCAAAAATATATCTCAATGGTCATATAGGGCTTTGAATGTTGTTCGTGTGTGTTTTTTGTCAATTGAAAGACGGTTCATGTAGTGAGAATATTTTTATTTATTATAATAGCATAAATATAGGGTCATGTGTATTAATAAGGCATCAATAAGCGTAGCTTTCGTTATATTTATTGATATGATATGTAATATATTATATTTGGTCTCAAAGCAGTCTTTTGTTTAGAAATTTTGTGCATGTTTTTTGGATAGCAATATTATTGAATCGAATTTTTAAAATGTAATCAATTAGAGATTATTGTAATATTAAAAAATGGTCTCGTCAGTTTTATATTTAAAATGGCATGAAATCAATTTTTAATGAAAACTCAAAAAAATTGTTTCAATATAAACTCAAAGGGATTTATATAATTTTGTTGAAATTTTTTATTGAAATTTTTTATTGAACTTACTCGTCGTGCCTTGGTGTGGACGCGCAACAACTGCAATGCCAATAGGCCAACACACCAACGGTGAACGCGAACACTATAGGCGGCGCCGCCAAAGCTATGGTCAAATGTTGCAACGTCGCTGGCCAAGAATATCTAGCCACAACTTTCAAAGGTTTTGCCTTGCTGTAATGGCAGGGGAAAGCCGTGCCAGCTTCGAACAGGACCTTATACTGGTGGGCGAAGGATGTGCAGTTTACCCTGGGAGGATAACCGCAGCCTTCTGTGTTCACTAGGTATTTGGTCTCTGTGACATCCCATTCTAAAGATGAGGCATCCAAGCCAGATCGTTCGTAATCAACGAAGGGCATGCGCGAGTAGTTCACCAGAATCTGGAATGACAATTTGATCTATTAGTGAAAGGGTAATCTTACCATTCAGCATATTTCATCAATTTGAATTTTGAAGGGAACCCCACTCTATGTTAGCTTCTTGAGCCGGCTTAGTTGGGTACCAGCAACACTAAGCAAAACTACGAGCACCACGTTTACATTTACTGGGAACTCTACATTTAATTTTTATACAGGATATTGCATCAATTGAAGTTTATTTAAACCACGATCATATTTATTAAAAATCTGTGTGATTTACAATCGAAACTCACCTGATGACATCTGGTATGCGCCGTAGTGCATCCTTCGCGGCACGAAGCCCACGAACAGTTGCGCAGCCCTTCGGTATAGACGTGCTCAGTCACGGCACAAGTGACCGGCTCGGACTCGAAATCGGCCAAAATGGTAGCTATGGCCGGCTCGACGACGAACGGGATCAAAAACAGGAAGGCGAACACGGACAGAATAGCCGAAGTGCCCAGGCACAGGGACGTGTAGAACTTGGCCTTCTCGAGCAGCGCGGCCAGTTGCTCGGCCGGCGTGGGGGGCAGGGGCTGCTGGGGGCCGCACTCCTCGTCCTCGTCTTCCTCGTCCCCGTCCCCGTCGCAGACACCCTCGGCCCCCATTATGATGGTGGACTCGTCGGAGTCCATGATTGCAAAATGGAGCCGTGAACGCTCGCCACGAAACCCGGCTTATTTAGCCCCTTCAGCGATCAGCATCGTCGTTTCGGCTGAAAATCCGATAACGAAAAACAATTCGTGGACGTATTAACACTCGGACCTCCGGATGATCGTGGACTCCATGCTAATTATAATTATCGTTTATTTATTATTTGCGGGAGCAAGCACGCACTCGTCCATCCATACTTATTGCGTTAAATATTATAAGATATGATTTAAATATAATCTACCCAAAATCAATTTTGATTGATGAGGGAATAAAACGTAACAACGTGTCGTCCGTTGAGCTTAGATATCACACACTTAATAATTACTAATAATAAAAAAGATAAATATCGTCGATTGTTTAATAAATGTATAATGTAATTGTCACTTTTTTTTCAATATAAATTTTGGTTTTAAAACACGCCCTCCCCTCCTTTTTTAATAGTGTAATGTTGTAATCGCTCGCCCGGTTGTATCAACATGCAATATGTTATATAAATGCAAAGCGTCGACTCCCTTATATACCTTTGTAACCTTTTTATAAATTCACTTCTAATACATTCCGTGTGCTCAGTGTACGCGTGAAAACTGTGATAAAACTCGGCGCTACGAAACGAGTATGCCGCGGTGCACAGATCGCGTCGCAGTCGCAGCCGCAGCCGCAGCCGCAGCCGAAGTTGAAGAAGAAGATCAAGAAGAAGAACAAGAAGAAGTGTGAGTGGTTGTGGTGCTTTGAAGGCTCGCAGGGAGAGCGACCGCCGCGGGCTGCCGACTGTTGGCGTCGGCGAGCGCGCTAGAAGCCGCCCAGGCCACCGTGCACCGGGCTCTCGTGCAGGAGGGGAACGCCTGGAATCATGGACGAAATTTTCGCATTAGAATCGTTTATGGGTTTGCTCAGGGACGTCATTTCAAGGGGGGGGATGGGGGAGCAGTTGCCCCCCTATCATTTTGGGGTTTGAATAATTTTTGGCCTGCCCCCCCTTGGTAAAAAATCAAATGACGTTCCTGGGTTTGCTCATTTGTGCGTGTCTAATTGTAAGAAACTTTCGTGGACTTTTTGTCATCGTTTGCGTCCAGTGGCGGATTTACAAAATACAGAGCTGGATTCCATAACTATTTCCTTCCCCTCCTTTTATTATATTACACATCAAATATTTTCCAATTAGAGCAAAAAATAACAAGTAAAAAATAACAAAAATGAAAGGTAAAAGGTGAATTTTTTTATTAGTTATTGATATGCACCCTAAACTCTTTTTATGCGGTTTCGAAATAACGTGGTTCAAGAAAAAGAACTGATTATTTTTTTTCATTTTAAAACGGTGAGAAAATAAATAAAACATATATTATTATACCACAATGATAATATCCGGACCAGGCTAATGCACAATTATAATTATTAAATGAAAATATACGATGGTTTTTGATGATTTTAAATGGTAAAATTTTGCCACGTTACACAGTTTTTTATAAAGTATATTTGGATGGGAATTCCATCCAAATTTACTGATGGAATCTATCTCCAATTTTTATATTATCACTATAATTTTTTTTATTCGATATTCTCTGGAACGTATCCTCCGAGTAAAAAGAGTGTATAATTTTCGGTTTTAAAAAAAGCTTGAAAAACAACGGGAAAATGGGAAATTTTAGAAAATAAAATCTGCTTTTTGTGCAAACGACAGGCTTTTTTTCTTCAAAAAGTGATTCAACTTTTATCGGATTGGTATAGAAAAACTATAATAATTCATCATAAATATTTTTTTTAAATGCTAGATTCCCTTTGGGGCATAAAGTGAGCTCAATAAGCTTTCCACCGCTTACAAATAAACCCACCACTGTTCGCATCGATAAGATGGCTTATGTTAATGCGTGGTCTCGGTAAGAGCGACAAGACAGAACAGCGGAACAATAGGTATACATTGAAACGATTTCATAATACATCGAAATTCATCACTGCACTGATAAACCAATATTGTTTTAATGTATAATATTATACTGGCGCATCAATGCGCTAATACCACCGAGGCCACGCACCATAGGTCGTCGAATCGACATCGCCTAGCTACAAAATTAAGTGTTAAAAGGTTGATTTTAAATCATGTTCTATGCAGTGTAATATTGTATTTCATTTGTGATGCTAAAAATAGGTCGTGCAATGACTGTTATCATTTGTACAGTTTAAAATCGATATTTGAATGCTTTATTTTGGGGTGAGGCAATGCCGATCCGATGCTGGAGCGAAAAGTTATCATATTTTATTCGATAGAAAGATAAAAATTTAGATGATAGGTTTAATTAAACAGAATGATTAGTTGTTTTGGTCAAAAGGGGTAGTTTGTTACAAAGGTCGTCTATAAATAGTATTTTTTTGATTAAAAAATTCTACAAGTTTCCATTATTTTTTAAATAATATGCGGTTTATTATTTTTATTCTACAGGATGCGTATTATTTTTTTTCTTTATTTTCTTTTCGTAATTCTGTCACCCTTTTTAAGAATTTAACTTTTAATTATGACGCAGAAAACAAATTGTGAATATAACAACAATGATGTTCTTATAAATTTTCATTCATCATGATATACAATATTTCATCATTCATTGATAAATAAAGCTCATCCACTGCTCACTCTTTCTCAAAAAAATTGTATTATGTAATCATAAATTTATATTAGTAAAGAATTTATATTAAACGATCTTGAAAATAATTAAGAATTAAATTCTAAAACCATTCTTTTAATTCAGATATGTAAAAAAAATATAATAATTCTTGTGGGTAAATTTTGGACAAAAAATGCATTGTACTCGCAAAACAATTATAATATAATTACGTTTATAATTTTCGCATTCTTTTCTTTTATTAGCTTCAACTTTTTTTAGTTTATATAGTAAATTCGTATACTTTATTTAGTGATTATAGTCATTGGAATGGAATTTGAATTCAATAGAACATTGAGTCCAATTATTTCTGCTTGAGCTTAAATTATCGTTTTCTTTTATTGATATTTAAAAACTTTTCGAAACTCATAATGAACTCTATTTTGAAATCTTATTTGAATAATTGTTCAAGTGTGAAAATGCACTTAGGTTTTTTCTCTATTAAGCTATGTCAATTTATTGATTAACTCGTGTATGTTACATTACTTATTTCATAAAAATATCCAAAGCGATTATCAATATTTACGTTTTTCTTTATTGATTCTTACAAGCTTATATTCAAATATTTATCAAACAATACATTTTTTATATAATAATTTCGAACGTTACAAATCTTCTCAAATATTACAATTGACCATTGTCATCAAAATCACAAATTTTATCACATCAGCATAATCAATGCATGGCTTTCTATTATACTTGCAAAAAAACTTACTATTATATTTATAGCTAAAAAAATATCGCCATTTTAGCGCCTGCACGCGATCTTTGTCAAAAACGATAGCGCTTTTTATACCTAAAAATTATTGCATTTGAGCTTTGTTTCATAATCTTAAAATTATTTTATATTTAAAATTTATTTATTGCACTCAATTTTTTTTCTATGTGCATTCAAATTAACACATTTTCACGTAGCTAATTTATTTTTTTTAATATAATACTGCAATTCTTATGTCTTATTTTGTTTAATATGCGAATTATTTTTTTCCAAAAATATTGTTCATTCGAAGTAAAAGCTAATGAATATATTTTCTTGAACTAACTTTATTTAACTTTCAACAGTCACTTTAAAAATTATCGAATAGTAAACGACAAAAGAATTCTAATAATTAGAGCATAATTTTTATTTACTACAATATGTTTTAAATTTCTATAAAAAGATATATTTGAATTTTATTTATTTAAAAAGCAGAAATATATATAGATAATATACGCTAATAATAGCGTGTAGTATGACTTCTGCGAGAACTCTGATATGTGTGTCAACACAGCACGTACCGAAAAATCAATAACTCACTTCATTCAACTCTTAAACGGCCAATAATAGATTAAAATGTAAGCACACTCGACACCACTCCTCTGAACTAATCACCATTCCCTATTACCCCATCGGCCAAAATAAATCTTACATTTTGCGGAAACGCTAGAAAATTCTACGCAGTTTCGACTACGCTATATTGACCCTACGGGAAACATTGATACGTACTCTTATAGAATGATTCTTATCGAAAACACGTTGTTATATAAATCGGACATAAGCGGATCATATACATATAAGATATAAGAGGTCATACGTCATATGGACGAAAATATTAATCAGAATTTATATAAAGATAAAACGGAAAGGTTTTGTTGTAATTTGATGATTTGAAAATCTCACGTGATGGGTCTCAGAGCGCCATCACCGAATCGGGATTTCCAGCAGCTTGAGCTCCTTCGGAGGGCAAAGCACTGCCGGCGCAGCCTTTGAACCTCATCTTGGCATCGTCTCCGACGACGACGGCCTTCTGGCAAAGCAGCAGGGTCAAGCAGGAGACCACGAAGAGCACGGACGGCAGCAGAGCGGCTACCACGAATTGCTTGTACGTCGTTTCCAGGTCAAACCTGGCCACTACCATGTTGCTTCCGTCCGCGTAGAAACAGGGGAAACGAGCTCTCGCGTTGTGGTCGGTGCCGTCTTTGCCGTAGTCTTTCAAGAAGTCTTTGCATTCGTCTTGCAGGGTGTTGACGCAGCCTTCTAGGTTGATCATCAGACGACTCTCGTTGGCCACGATCAATTCGCTTTCCAGCGGCGCTATTGTCCTCACGGGGTGGGCTCCGAATGTGTGCAAGTAGCTCAGATACGTGAAGTTGGTCAGGTCTGTCAAAATGTTGCGGTCCAGCACCGATCCGTTGATGCAGTCTATCGCCAAAACACCTTCGGACGAATTGCTTATGCTATAACATGAAGTCATTAACACATTTTCCTGGTCTTCATTCCACACTTCTCTACCGGTCTCTTTTTCGAGCGCGCGCTCGCACTGAGATAAATACACTTTATCGCCGCTCAGCAGAATCATGTTTTTGTTACGGGTAGGTATGTCAACACATCTTCTGTCACAATTATACGGAGATCTGATCTTTTCACACGTCCCTTTTATGCAACTGAACAAACCGTCTATGTCTATACACGTGATCTTACCTCGTCTACCAGAACACTTCAAAGGAGGATCCGTATCCGTGAAAACGCACTCGAACGCGTCGGTTATATTGATACACATGCCAGCGGTACAGTTGAACGTCCCTGTTAAATTTTTACAATCGTCCGCTATGCACCTGTATCGCTTAGCGTTCTCTTGGTCTATGCCGTAACAAGTCTTATTCGCCACGTTAGTACAATTCGCGAATAGCAGAGTCGATCCGTTGCGGCGCAGGGTGACGAAGATCTGAATGCAAGCACCTGAAGTTTTACTCAAGCACCACTCACCGCATGAACCCCACTCGCAGCCGTCTTTGTTAACGGCCCTGGTCGTCGTGCACATGATGGGAGTCTCACTGATACCTGAAGCGAAAGCCCTCGACGAGGGCATGTAAATGGCCACAGTCAGGTACACCAGGGCCACGCAGCTGAGGACACAAGTCATCTGGCACACGCAGATCGTGCCGCAGATCCGGCCATCCTGCGGCGGGATCAGCGGCTCCTCCACCACCTTGTTCTTCGGCATGCTGGCCCACCGATCCTTCCTTAACGATCCTCCGAGACGAGCTGCATGACGCAAGAACCGACCACTCCACGTTCGGGTCGAGGTGTGCGCTCAACGCGACGGCGCATTCGACGACATGGCGAACATGGGCCAGCGGAGGCGAGGAACGGGGGCTGAATGCGGGCGAGGGGCGCCGAGGAAGGGGCTCGTTTCGCACGAGGGGAGGAGTTCCATCCGCAGAACGACGATCGATCGGCGGCAACACCGAACGCGACCTCTTGTCGTGTGGGCGGCACGAAGTTGGCGGAAAATATGGGTGGTGGGCAGGTGGTGGGCGGCGGGTGGAATTTTCTGAATGGAGGTGGGAGTTGAGGTATTCTAGTTTGCAATTTCGCGCCGTTGATGGTTCCGTTGTTTTGTTGACAAATTTTCGTGTCCGAATTACTTATTGATGGATCGTTCAATATTTCCTTGAATACTACAATATTGTTTTTTAAATATGAAAAATATACATGAAATACCAACGCACTTGATGCTTTCAGGATGAAAAAATTTTAGTATTTTTTTTTTAATCTGGAAAGTAGTGGAAGATAGGTCATGTAAATGAGTTGGCGTGTCGTAACGTTCGATGCGTACTTTTATATAAACATACAATACAATATATAAACACATACATATGTATTCAAACTGAAATTGATGAAATCAACGATCGATTTATATTCTTAGAATTTTTTGGTTGTGCGTTAAAAATAAAAATCGTGAATCGTGACAGTTATTCAAATGTTGGTTTTATATAATATAGTATAATTTATATAAAACTCTAATTATTCATTTATGAATATAAAAGCTTTCAAATTTATAAACTCATAACAGAATTTTTACTCCAAATTCGATTTTTTTTCACAAATTTCATGTTTCTGACGTAGTTTCGATTATACGAAATTCGAATATACTTTCCGAGAATTTCACTGTTTCCGAAACATAGTACCGCATTATGTCTAGAAGACAATTTTTGACGCAATTCCGCCAACGTTACGTAACTTTCGTTACACATTATCTACGTACGTACGTTCGCTCTTCACTGAAATTTATCTGAAAAAAAAATCTCCAACGTCATCGCACGTGAACAAATCTCACCCACTTAATCCTGTAAGCCTTCACGTTAATTCAAAAATAAATCCCATTTCTAAATATAGGAACGAGAAGGAAGAAAGCCCTTTCATAAAAAAGCTTTCTCGTTTATTTGAAAAATATCCGTTTACAAGATCAAATTTTGATAACCATCAAAGAAGACATATGTATGTATGTATGTATGTAGAAGATGGTATAAATTCCTTGACTTCGAACGGCAATGCGAAGGTCGGCCATACGTTTCTCCCCTCGATCGTTAACCGATATGGTTTTTGGATTAGGGTCACGGCTTTTAAGCAAGTAAACTGTTAACGAAGAAGCCTACAATCACACCCTTACCTAAAGCAATATTACGGCCGATTGATTCTAATTGTAAGTAATTCTAAAATCGCCACGTGTTGCAATGCGGCTGAAAACGTTGCACGCCAACAAGAAATGGGTCAACCGAGTGTGTGCCTTTCACCCGCTTCGATGGAGGATGAGGGTGTTTGGTTGTTTCCGGTGGATGTTGGTGTGATTCTTTTCGAATTGATGGATGTTGTTTTGGTCTGTATATTTTATCTGGGGTTGGTTTTTAAAAATGTTAGAATCGATAGTTTTCTTCGATTGGGTTTCAGAATTTTTAAGTACATGCAAATATAATAATTTGATTTAAATAATTTGTATGCGACCTATTTAATATGTGTGCTGTGAAACAAACAATATTGTTTTCAATTACGCACGAAGTTTATTTACAGATAAGTTTCCGTGAAATAAAAAAAAATGATATCTGCATTCTAAATATTCGTCACAAACAACATATTTTTCAGAACAATCCGATAAGTTTTCTTTATATGACCTCTAAGAAAAACCCATACTATTACATATACATATAATATATTTACTTCTTTTCGTACGTCCTTCGTTGTCATATGTATCGCGATTTTACTGAAACTCATTTTTCTTTATTTTACCGTTCCACAAAATTTATATAATTATAATATTTTTTGTATTCAGAAAAAACGCTGATATTGCAAAGATTGATTTTCAATCTCTGAAATTTTATCTTTTCCATAATAAATTCGATGATAAACCCATATTTATTTCGAAGAATTTTATAATACTGAAACCAACTAACTAAAAAGATCATCTATCGGTTTACTTTGATGAATATTATAATTTACATATGATCACTATTTAAATTAGGTATAATAGATCAGTGTGATTCTTTCAGGCTCTTTTATAAAAACATTAATAAAAAATGAAAAAAAATTGTTTTTATAATATGTATATTACGTCATATATTAATTGAATGGTTGCGAAATATATGTAATAAAAATTATTTATAACAAAAAAAACACGCCTTCGATATAAAAATACCCAATTTTTATTTCAAAAAACTCTCACAAACCACTCAAATAAAATTACACTAAAAAACTACAAGTATCTCCAGCAAATACGATAAAACGACACAAATCCTTTCCCATTTTATAAACACATAAAAACCCCACATTTTCTCCCCCATACACGGCTGAAGCGCAATTTTCAGACATCTTGGTCGATAATGCGGCACTCTTCCCAGTCCCATCTTCCGAAGAGAAATCTGTCGTTCCCGAACCAACCCTTTCTGCAGTTCTAAATAAAAACTCGCGCGTTGGCGGGTAGACCCGACAATAGACCGCGAGTTTTTTGACCTTGTCTTCGAAAATTCCCGGGAAATTCCCGCCGGGTGATCCTCCTCTTCAGCTATGTGCGTGAAATATTCATTGGGGGTGTCGTATGGTGGGAATCGATACTGGTCTAGGTCCGAGCGTTTGAAAACTTAATCGATCTTCGGTTTGTTTTGTTCGTTTGATATTCATGAGGGTGTTTGGGATTGCAATGCATTTCGCGGGTGGTTGAAATTCCGAAGTCCGTTTGAAATAATAATATTTCGTTTTGTGTCAATTTTGTTTATTTTTGATGATGTGGTTTTATATATGTATATGTTACAGTTAAAGTGTATTTGCCAGTTAAAATATATTTTGAATAGTTAAAATATATTTTATCTAACCTACGTAGTTATTTCATCTGACACAATGGAAATATAACTTAACTGGTCAGGATCAGATAAAGTGTATTATAGCTAACGAATTGTAAGCCAGTGTTGCCAACGCCACTTGCAAACCGTTTCGAATGACAGCCGCACATGTTTACTTCGATTTCTATCATTTATATCACCCTCTCTTCAAGAAACTAATTATCATAGTTAAAGGGAAAGGCACAGAAATTTTGTTTGTCCACTAATAAGGGTCACTAAACGTCACTTGTATAGGCTCAAAACTAACGTTTTTGTGATGAATGCATTGTTGAGATTATTGTATTACTAAAACCTTTTCAATATTCAGGTATAGGAGTAAAATATACACGTTATTTAATACAAATACTCATTTGAAAAATCTGAACTGTCAAAACTCATCTGTCAAGTTGAAAATACACTTTAACTAGGGAGCACCAGTTAAATTGTATTTTCGTCTGTTGAAATATATCTGAACTAGATAATGTGTATTCAAATACAAATTATCTAAAACGTCAGACAAAATATATTTTAACTAAAGATACACTTTGACTGTAACATATACATATATATTATATATGCTCATTACGTAGAAAAATAATGATAAATTTTTGTTGTTGATAAAAAAAATGTTTTTATGTCATGAAAATTATAGGTTGATGATTTAATTTTGTAGAAATCATTGAACTTAAGCTTCATATGATGTGGTTAATGGATAAATGTAATCTCGAATCACTGGTCTATAACTATTTTGACAAATAATAGTTTCAGTGTACAAATATTTGAGGGTTTTTTTTGTAAATAAAAAATATGTCAACTTTTCACGTTGTTGAAAAAGCCATGCTCGGCAGTGGATACATGAATATAAACTGTATATAATGATAGTAAAAAAATTAAATTCTTTATTATCAAATACTAGTGCCATTTGATAATTCATCTTCAATGATTAACCCATTTGAAGTTAATTGGTATTCGTTTAAAATAATTAATAAGAAAATATATTATATATCATAATTTCTGGTACTTGATAAAATCATAATTCTTATGAACATTTTACATTTTAAATCACCTAATCATTATAATATACACAAACACTATACGAAAAAAATTCATTAAAAAAACACATACAAACATTACTAACCCATCAAAAACATCACCATTACTCAACGACGGACAAAGAAAAACTGCCTAAACGAACTTCGAAAATCGAGCCTCCCATAAATATTATATTATAACGACCGCCTTTTAAATGCCACTAAGGAATACCGTGCCTAAACTCATTTTATATACCGTATTCTAGAACTAGAACCCAACACACGTAAACAACGCGAAATACGTATACATATGTACATCAACAAACACATATACACACACACACACCCCCAACACCATAAAGGGTAACTTGTACGCAAGGCCGTGTAAATAAACTCAGCATAGCACATACAACCGCAAAAGCCTATATGTATTATATTTTTCGCGCATTCCCATAACAATAATGATGGCACTGCAGTCTTTTGGGTGGCCGTTGGTAGCACTGCGTGGTACCGGCCCTTAAACTCATGAATATAATATTGGATAGATGTTTAGAGATAATTTTTTTTTATTATTTATTTTCAGCTGTGTAACTGTCGTTTAGGCACGCACGAAATGTTGAATAATATAAAATTTAATTGGCGGTTCAACTATTGATTGTTTGATTTTAAATACACGTTCGGACGATGATTGATTATTTTCGAAACGTCACATATTTTATTTGTTATCTATCAACATCGAATCACAAAAAAAACATCACGTTTCATACACACAATCCGACCATTTTTTTGACATGTTCAGGAATGCGCAAAACGGCCCAAATGTCAACAACACCACCCGCACTCCGACGATAAAAAAAAGCATTGCAAAACCATCGTCGATTCGACAGCACTGACGATCGACAATTGCGATCGTGATAAGGGGTCGTCGCGGTTTGACATTTGGCACTACTGTCAAATCGGGCTTTGTTGTCGAGAAAAGAAAAGCGCGGTTGGCTCACCTGTGCGCGGGCCGGCGTCCGCGGCACGTGTGCGCGCCGATTGGGCGGGGCTAAACGCGCATGCTCAAAATTTGTATGTAGGGTGGTTTTGCGGAGCTTTTGTGCGGATTTTAGCACCGTTTGCACTTTTCGTAGCCGTATAATTGAGATTATTTAGAAATTTTCTTTGGTGCGAAGGGAAAAGAGTGCGCGCACGTCGCCAGCTGTTAGCGCCATCTGTGTATGTTGGTTTGAGTTATTTGGAATCTTATTTATGAGATTGTGTGTTTGTGTGCATATCGTCCGCTGTTAGTTTTATCTATTTGTTTGCTATAGTAATTAAAATTAGGCAACTAATTATTTGGCTGGTTAATAATAACTAAAATGATCAGTAAAAAATTGTTAAATGATCAGTTAGGTTGGGTTAGGTTAGATTTAAAATTTAAAATTTAAAAATTTTACCGGTAATTTTTTTTTGCGTTTCGAATATTTTCTAAATATTTTTAAAAAGTGTTATTTTTTTCCGGATTTTATTCAAAATTTAGTTTACTGGTAAACCAATAATTATTAAAAAATTATTGGATTACCGGTAAATAAAATTTTCGGTAGATCTGACATCCCAACTACATAGTGAAAAATACGCCTACGTTCACGCTTTCGTTTATCATGAAGACTCACCTTTAAGTTTTTGTAATTATTAAGTGAATAATTATTCATCGTCGATCTAATAATAAAATCATTTATCAAAACATGGTTTCGATATCTGATTTATCAAGGGAATTTTTTTTTCATTCATATATCAAAAAGAGTCCTAACATTTAATGGCGTTTGAAAGAAATTTCTGATAATATTTTGTAAAATCGTTTTAAGTGTTTAATCTTTATTTTATGTTAGAATATTGTTTATAGTTGTGTTAGAGAATATCTTGAACTGTCTACGTTTAAGTATAAAATAAAAAAATTCTGTGATAGTGAGAACGCAATCTAATGAAAATTCCGATGGCGTAATATATTGCTGTTAAAGCATTTTCATCAAATGCATCTACACTAGTTATATAAATTCTTAATCGAATAGTATTTCATATAAAAATATTTTATAAAAAAAATAATATTAGTGTGTCATATTATATTTTGATTCGATTTAGATATACGAGGTCTGTACAGAAAGTATTGCAAGTTTTGTGTTTTTTCAAAAAATATTTATTTATTCATGAATATCTATTTTGTCCCTTTCAAAGTAATCCCCACCAGATATTATACACTTGTGCCGACGCTTTTTCCAATCCTCGAAGCACTTCAAAAAATCATTTTTTGTGATCTTGTTCAGCTCCTTCTTCGATGCCGTCTTTATCTCCTCAATTGTAGTGTATCGTCGTCCTTTCATGGGCCTCTTCAGTGTCGGGAACAAAAAAAAGTCACAGGGGGCCAGATCTGGGGAATACGGTGGCGGCGGCATTATTAGTATGTTGTTTTTGGCCAAAAATTCGCTCACAAGCAACGATGTGTGAGCACGGACGTCATCATGGTGCAAAAGCCAATTTTTGTTTCTGGCGGATTGCTTCCCGCAAATTGCGCATAACTTGCAGGTAATATTCCTTATTGACCGTTCTACCCTGTGGCAAGAACTCATGATGCACCACGCCCCTGCAATCGAAGAAAACTGTGAGCAAAACCTTCACATTCGACCAAACTTGGCGCGCTTTTTCGGTCTTGGCTCGTGGGGCAACTTCCATTGGGATGATTGAGCTTTGGTTTCCACGTCATTACTATAAATCCATAATTCGTCACCACTTATGACCCTCTGGAGTAAATTTGGGTCGTCGCTGACAGAGTCCAACACTTCCTGAGCAATGTTTTTGCGATGCTATTGTTGGTCGAAATTGAGCAATTTTGGTACGAAAATCGAAGACGAGCTAAAACACGTGCAAGCAAAGCAGCTGTCAAAAATTAACTGAACATTCAAAATGGCCGAACTTGTCGGCATAAGTTAATGTTATGAGTGCCAACATAACGCCATAAAAAAATAGAAAATCGAATATACGCAACCCGCGGAAATTCAAAATTTGCGATACTTTTTGACCAGACCTCGTACATATGATGTATACGAATTTTTTAATAATTTTCACATTAAAGTTATTATTATTTTTTATCGCGGCTTACAATACAATACCCACAAATTTACAAATTCTCAAATTTATCAAATTTTACAATAGCCACTTTGTTCTTTAATTATTTTTATGAATTTGATTGAAATGTTAAATTCGGTTTTAAAGCTGTTTGAACTGCTGTCTAGAATTTGAATTTTCCCCTGTGAAATTTCGTGTATGTATATGTTATCCATTGCGTGACAATAAACCTGAAAATTAATAACATTTTGTTTATGCGTGCCATTTATAAATGTTTAAAATTCGATTTTATTATTCAACAACATATTTTCGGGTTATTCATGTTGTAATTTCGTCATTCAAAATGCGTCCATTTGTTTTTTTTAATATTTATTTCGTCGTAAGGAAATATTTATTTTCGTTTTGTATCCAACCGATTTCAGTTCAAAATAGTTTATAAGGGGCAAATTTTCCAACCCTTTTCATTCTATTTTCTTTTTAATTCTGGTCGATAGATGTCTTCTCCTCTTTTATTATAAAAAATATTTGAAATATCGTAAATATGATAATATTAAACATAATATTTATCAAATATCACGACACGCACTAAAAATGTCAGGTTCAATTTAATATGTATTTATTAAAAATAAATATCGTATTGTTTAACTTCAAAATATATTGGTATTGAAAATTTGTAATTTTCCGTTAATCAACAATTTTCCTACGAAAATTATCGAGCAGTGTTATATTATATTTCATTATATAAAAACTTTCATAATGAGGGCTAATTACTCTTCCAACCCTCAACGAGACCTAAATTAATCCAATCCCTATTAAAACAAGGGCACCCTCTTCAGATATTTACACAATACGTTACGGAAGTGAAACAATACATTTTCGAAGATCTCGTTTTTCCCGTTTCGTAACGCGGTGATGGCCATGGCCTGCATACAGACACTTTTACGACTCTCGTTTGCGAAAATTTCCAGGTCAGAGTCCCTTTATTTATATCAGTGGTTCTTAACCAGTGGTGCGCGCACCACTAGTGGTGCGGGAAGAGTTTTTTGGTGGTGCGAAAGAAGTCTAGCAATATAAATAAAATTATTTTTATTTATAAAAAAAATAAAATAAAAATAAAAGGGATGCAATACTGCTATTAGCTTACTTGGCAGATATTTTTAGCCACTTAAATGAACTAAATTTATCAATGCAAGGATTTGGAAAAAATATAATAACATCTAGTGAAAAACTACAATCATTCGTCGGAAAACTAGAAATATGGATTCGGCTAATAGAAAATGCGAATTTTGCGAACTTTTCCTTACTCGATTCGATTATTTTGGAGAGTGAAAAAAAATCAATTTCATCTGATATTGTAATACATTTACAACAATTGGGTAAATCATTCGACAGATATTTTTCAAGCAACGTATGAGCAAAGATGGATCCAGGATCCATTTTTATATGACCTAAATTCGATGGATGATAATGATTTAAAAAAAGACGATCTTATTGAAATGCAAAAAAATGGATATATTCAAATGGAATTTTAAAAATTGGAATTAGAACAATTCTGGTGTACACAATTAGAAGCTCATCCACGGCTAGCGAAAGAAGCATTGCAGTCACTTTTACCGTTTGCTACCACCTACCTGTGTGAAATAGGATTTTCATCGCTTGTGCACATAAAAACTTAAACTAGAAATCGCTTAAATGCAAGTGACGATTTATGCGTATCTCTTTCGAAAAAAGAGCCTCGCTTCTCAAATATAATATCCAACAAGCAAGAACAAATTAGTCATTAAGTAATATAAACTTACTATCATATAAACTTTTTTTTCTTTTCATAGTACAATATGTTTTTTTCTTTTTCCATATATTTTTATATAGATATTTTATATATCTTTTTGTATTTTTTTGCTTCCTTTTTTATTATTGTTTTTTTTTTCTAAGCCACTGTGACGAATTGGGAGTCTCCTGTCATGTCACAGTGGTATATTATATGTATATGTTTTTTGAAAATAAATACATGTACATATATTTTTTTAATAAATATATTATATTTTGCAATTAATGTCTTTTTCAAAATTGAAAAATCAAATCCCATTTTTCAATGTAGTACACAGAGCCGTAGCAACCCATTGGCAATTGAGCAAGTGCCAAGGGCACGCGATTTTTGGGGCACTGAACGAATTAAATTTTTTTTTTTAATTTTTAGCAATTATGTATATCAATTTTGGTCATAAATTTTGCAAAAGATACGAATTTTTTTTGGGACTAGAATAGTTTCGAATAGTGACGAGTAATAATTTTTTTGAAATTTTAAAAGTATGGAATAAATTTTTTTCGGCAGAGAGGCACCATATTTAGGGCGCCAAAAATATTGCTGCGGCTCTGGTGGTGCGGGAACCTATTTTCAGGTTCAAAGTGGTGCGGCTCTCTAAAAAGGTTAAGAACCACTGATTTATATCAACTTTCCGAACGCGTTATTTCATCTTTTTTAGCCAACGCGGAATCGAATAAGCCCGCGCTATCACCGTTTTTTTCCCGAGCTTCGATTTTTCGAATTTCAACACATTTTCACGGTAAAATTTTAGTTTCTAATTATTTACAATATATTATATAATAGTGTTCTATTATATAATGCGTTTTTAGGATGTACAATTCAATTCAATGTACAAGAAGTGGGTATTTTCATGCAATTTAACTTATTAATTTTAATTCTACGCTATTTTATGAAACTTTGGCGCATTAGGGCTTATTCACACTACAGATTTTGGTCGTACGATTATTTGGATCAGATCGGGTTGCTTGCACGCACACTGGGCTAATTAAGCAATCGAATCGGTGGCGATGCGCAAACAAGTCAACGATCTGCTCTGGAACGATAGAGTTTTCGTTTGCTAATTTGTAGGTGGTCAATATAAAAAATTGTCGATTCGATCGAGTAAAACGATCAACCGGTGCGCGCGCGTGGAAAAGCGCCTATTGATTTAGCAGGCAGACGATAGTTTACCGATTATTTAATATAATCGCCTTCGCGATTGTCTTTAAACTCGTTTACCGAATCGTTATAATTTGCGCACTAGCATGCATCTCCATGTTGATTCAAATAATCGTACGATCAAAAACGTCTAGTGTGAATAAGGCCCTTAAGAAACCCTACGACATACGATTTTCAAAATTTCAACGAATATTTAGGAATTATTCAATTTAGTAGCTGGACGACCTGATTCGTCGAATATAACTTAAGGTCGCTCATCAACCAATCAAACACGGTTTTATATGACACTGGCACAAAAGCATCTCACAATGGCTCACTTTCTAGGAGTCTATCCACTTCGCAGACATATCAATGTCTCAATGGCTTGAGATGTTTGAGACCGCGATTCGGAGCCAGACTTGTCGGCTCCATCGGTGTCCCAAATAGGTCTGGTTTTTTCAACGTGTGTGTATGTGTGTTTCTAGAAACAATCCTCAACCCCTTCATGTGAACACGACCTCAAATATTTATATAAATATCGATCGGAGCGCGTGTCGATGAGAGTTTTTCAGCCTAAAATCGAACCGATAAAGTTATTTGTGGTCGCCGATTGACGTCTCTGAGGCTTTAATAAGAAAACGTTCGTGGCGTTGTGAATTTCGAAAATAGTTTTGGTGTTTTGAACGTTTTTACGGTTTTAATGGTTTTATTGATAGTTTGTTGTTTTTGTCTGTTATGTTTTGTATGAATGGTGGCGTGTAGTCGTGTTTTCGTGTCGTTTATTTTAGGTGTATGTGGTTTTTTTTTGTTTTATCAAAGGCTTGTATTATTATAGCGATAAGCGTTTTGTCAATAGCTTGATAATTGCATATTTTCCACGAAATATTTATAAACCCAATCATTGCAAATGCGATAACCTCTTAAATGATAACTTTATAAATAATCATCACAAAATAACGTCAAAACAATAATTAAACAAACATGATATGGTTTATTAACAAACATATTTTTCACTTATTGTTAGATTCGCTGCGTATTTATTAATCCACATCCATAAAACTAGCGCCACAAGGATACTTTTATAGAAAACACTCGTAAAACGAGAAAACTACGAATTGGTTCTAACCCTCCGACAACAATGTCCTTCGGACAACAATGGTCCTGTAATTTATTTACCGACAGCACATAACGCCCCCAAAATACTGACGGGTTTCAATGGACATAGAACCGTGGAATTTTCACTGGAAAATTGAAAATGTATTAGTAACAAAATAGCTTTGTTTGATGTACTATACATACATACATATATTATACATGGAAAACTTGCCATTATTATTAATAAAATTCTAATATTGTAAATTTTTATCCAACAAGTTTTACGTGTAGTATCTAAATGTGATATTGATTCTATTTCGATATTTTTTAAATCTATTAACGCAACCAAATAGAAAAATTCTAGTGTATAAATATTGAAACGTTAATTTTTAACTAAATTAACTTACAATTATATGAATAAAAGCTATTTCGATAAATTATTATATGGTCATATCGATTCTTATTCCCTTATTTGTTAAAGGACTGCATTTTTGCAAACGTCATAGAAATTTCAGGCATTCTCGTCATACCCACCATAATGAAGGCTTTCGCGCCGAGCTTTATTTATGTGAATCGTATAAACTATAATATAATAATAGTATAAGGGAAGCATGTCGTTATCGCTAAACGGCCCCATTATGCTTATGCTATACTAAATTGCGTTATGCGGTTGTTACGTGGCTCGCTTTTCAGTTTAAGGGTTAATCGGATGAGCTTTGCGGGTCGGCGACCTGAAAAAATAATTTTCGCACACTTACCGGATTTTATTCGCGTTTAATGATATAAGTGATTTTTCACAGAACTGGCTTTCAGCTATTCGATATCGTGGGTTATTCGGTTGCGTCATTCGATATCGTTAGTAATTCCGTCGTGTAGATTGTTAGTGATTGTTTTTTTTATATAATTATTTTACTCGTGAGAATGAAATTTCTTTATTGAAAAAATATAATGAAAATTTTAAATTGAGTGTTTCAAATTGGACTCGTTCTATAATATTAACAAACCGATTTCTTTCGAAAGAATGCTTTGACGACTGTTGCATTGACAAAAGGGGTTGTAAAATTTGCATTTTAGTCACGATCGTTAGATGAGACTTTTTCTACTTTCTCGAGTCACAAAAATCTTATTAAGATTATTCGCTTCAGTAGAAATGAAGCGCTTCATATAAGACAAAATTAATAATTAGTTCACATAATTTTTCTTATTTTGAAAAATAGTTTTCTTTGGTGCAAAATCATAAAACGATTTTCTGATTACGTACAAGTCACACCGGTTCACCCGTTTGTGAACTTAGAACTTTTAATTTCATTTTTGGCGTTACACCACCTTCAAGTATTAGTTTAGTGTGGGTGTATAGCAAAACTGCAGCTTTCGAGACATATTATACATAATGTGATGAACGTAAACCGTGACGTTGAAGTACCGAAATGAAAAATAATTTTCCAATATGTCAGTAATGGGGAATTATAATATTATATATCACATTTTGCCATACATAAACCTTTACATGATATATAGTAAAATATATATAGGTAGATACGGCTCGTATCGAATATGTGATCATATGGCTTTGAAACTAACTTACTTGAACGCGCACCAGTGAAACGTAAACCTGTAATGTTAGTTTGATAATGCTTATTATTATAACATAATAAAACAATTTGAGCCATATGCTCAACCGTTTCGCTTGAATAGAACTTATCCGGGATATACCGTTGGGATACGATGCTAATTTCCTACGGTACATAATTGTAAAAGTTTTTTCAAACGGTTCAAAATATTTTGAAAATGTTAGGTTTGATTTTGAATACTATTGTATGTATATCGATCCGACTTATCATGTAGTATTATATTATCACGCGAGCTGCAATAAAAAAATCCACTTTATGCAATCGAAAAATTTGTTTCATATTACTTTCAATGGAATCGATATTAGTTGCATACTTTTAAGGAGATTTTCGTATATCTACCGCAAACCATAAGCCGCATTGCTCCAATACCACCATAATAGAACCGTGTAAATAACATGATCCCCGACAATTCACCTCATGAACGACTACTTGCATAACAATTTGCCATTTTTTGGTCTAATTCTGGTTTACTTGAGCGTTTTAAAGATATTCACAAAATTATACTGTTATAGGTCGAACATACATACTCAACTGACAATGAGTAGCATTGTTTTATATAAACCACCATGGCTTTGACGCATACTTTCACGAATAAATATCCGCAACGACCATGTATTACCTACATATATATTATATTCTTAAGATAACAATTTTCTAATGTAAATCACCATACAATATGAACCATGTTGTTCTAAAAGGCATAGTGCATATTTATGCTATGAAAATTTAATCTCATTGTCAAATAGTTAACCGCTTACTGTTATATATTCTGTATCGTTTTGTAATTGTTGCGAACAAAATTCAGTTCAGTCCAACTCTTAGAAGTACCATCCTCCATATAATAATAGCGCTATTCTGTCTGTCTGTCTGTCTGTGTGGGGTCACGCTAGAAATTATGCACTGAATTACATCCTTTGCCAATGTGCAATAAGGACTATTTCAGCGTTCACATTTTCACGCTAAAAATTATGCACTATTCGAAATTGGAAATTTTTGTTTTTTATTTGAATTTGAATTATAATATTTGAATTTGAATTATAAATATTTTTTTTACATTTGAATTTAAGTAATTTTTATTTTGATTATTATATTAGGTGTACCGGAAAAAAATCCATTTTTTTTAAACATAATAAAAATTTATATTAGGGGTATCGGAAAAAAATTCCATTTTTTTTAAACATAATAAAAATTTATTCATATATATTTAAGGGCATATAGTAATTATACAATATAATCGCCATCATTATTTAGGACTGTCTGCCATCTATTAGGCAGCTTTTCGATCCCTTTTTTGTAAAATATGGAAGGCTTTGATGCAAAATATGAATTTAAATGGTTTTCTAAATTTTTCACCCTGTTGACTTTTTTTCCCTTAGTGAATGCTCCAAGAACATAAACAAATAAAAATCTGATGGCGCAAGGAAGATGATTTTGAACTTCGAAATTTTATTCGGCAATTTTCCCACATTAAAAAAAATGTAAAGCATCTAGCATAGTACCTCCTGGGTGATGTGGAAATCTATGCTTTATTAGATAAATTAATATTAAATTAAAATAAATATTTTAATATCTACAAAATATTCTATAATATTTTATATAATAAATTAAATAAACATTTCACATTTTCAACTATATTCAACTGGTAAATATACTGTCATTATATTGTATTTTCAAAATTTTTCCTCAAATCACGCGTGCGATGTTATAACATCGGGCCTACCGCTCGTAATTTTATAATAAGCATAATTATTTTATTTAACTGAATTCTTATAAACGGACATATATTTTTATACGTCCGCCAGAACAATGGGTGAACTAAGAACAAATTTTCTGCATAGAATCCCAGAATTGTGTTCCATATGAAAAAGTCATTTTCGAAGCCGATAATTGAACGAAACGAAACGAAACAACTCAAAAATACATCCCGCAAATACCACAATCTCAACTTTAGTACTTATTGTTAGCCTCTGCACGAGCGATTTGAGCGACTCGTACGACTTGAGCGATTCGAGGAATACGAACGACAAACTAGCGACAACAACTCGGCAACGGTCCGTCACCGTTGATGTCAATGGTGCACTATCAATTTGTCGCTCGAGTCGCTCGAGTCACTCGAGTCGCTCGGTCGCTCGAATCACCGGTACTCGACGGCTTTTCCTTGCCACGCACCCTCATGCACGTCGGGTCACAGTGGTCATCGTAGCCATTGCGTGGGCGCCGCGTGGGGGGGCGAGGCGCGGGGCGCGCGCGCTGTATCGACCGCGCTAGCGCCCCAGGGGCCTCCGCCCCCACGCCGCGGCCACACTCGCCCCGGTGCCCCGGCGAGGCGCGACGTCGGAGGGACATGGCGACACGCGACGGCTAGCGCCTCCGCCCCCGCCGCGCGCTAGGGGCGCAGCCCCACACCCGCAGACGACGCCCCCATCGATAAAGAACGGAACGGTAGCCTAGGTATGGTGTTGCGAAAACGCGTGTGCGGTCGTTTGTGTTTCGCGGTCGAATCGGACGTTCGTTTGTATGCTGATGTAATTTTTGGCTTTTCCTTTTTTTTTTTCGGTGGTGAGGAAGGCAATTTTGGTTGCTCGGAAAATTCGGGGTCGTGGTGAATGTAGGCGTTTGGATTTTTTGGATGATGTATGATTTTTGTTTTGGTTTTTATGTATGTTTGGTGGTTTGTGCTTTATTTATGTCACTCAATTGTTTTAGTTTATCGATTCTTTGATATTGGAAAGTTCTGGATATTGTTCCGAAATTTGGGTACGATGTCTTTAAAATAAGTTTGATTGTCGTAATGAAGTTATAATCGTACCATTTCCTATATTTTTTCAACTGTCAAATTTCTTTTTACTGTTGTAACTCTATAATTTTCAACTTTCCTTCATTTCCACATTCAAAACGTCAAACTACCTTTTGATTCAATATTATATTAATTTTCATCAAACATGACAACGAAACGATATCATAATTATTCACTCAACTTTTTAATATACCGAACGGAACAATTAATTCGCGACGACCACAAACACAAAAAAAATAACACAAATATTCTCAAAACTAATCAATTAATTAGACCATTGCGTAGAACCACTCATCCCTCAACTTCGATTCATCGAACACCCTTAAGCCGGACCTACACCTACGCGCCTGACCACTGCAGCTCATCCGAAGTGCACACTCGCGACCTTTACATAACGCAGCATTACATAAAGTCTTCGGACACACACATTTTGCATGTCGGCCATCATTGTCGACTCGTGACAGTTTGGGAAGCCCTGGCCGACCCGCCGTACAGCGCACGGTTCAGTTACGTAAAAGCACCATTCGTTTAGTTATTCACGAACGGGTATAGTGTTCCTTTCTTGCGCGTTTCTTCAACCTTTTTTCCCCCTATTATTGTAACTTTTTTTAAATTTACATTTTTGAGATTGCACAAATAATATTTCTCTAGTTGCATGATACGTGATTACCTGTCGTTTGAAAAAAATCCTTTGTTTATTTAGCACACTTGTTCTTTGAATGTGCTGATTCAATTAATTTTTTTATCGGATTATATATATTTTTCGTATTGTAGAATATTGTGGTTTTTTGCGATATTATGGAATCCTTGGTGTTTTTCTTTATGTTTCAATACTTATCCCGAAGCTAAGAATCGTAATACATATTTTGTGATACCAAGTACGCCTTTTCAAAAAGGTGAAAAACCCTCGAGGGAATTAGGTAGATTCAATAACAAAAGGGTACCGTTCAATGTATTGCATGAAAAACGATAACTAAAGCATTCAGCTTATCTAAATGTTTCTTTGCATTAAGATCTCTGAATTTTTTATCTATCTTTTTAAATATTCTGTAATGACTGTGCATCGAATTTTATTAAACTATTCAATGTTTATGGTCATTTTTATGAGCACGTATTTATTATTTATAAAAATATATGAATCATTCAAAAGTCCATGAAAATATAATGCACATTGCTAAGCCGGCTACTCGACCACTTTCGATTTATTTAGAACACTCGGCGATGAATAAATAACAAAAAATTCAAAAGTAGTCTTTCTCTAGCGTGAAATATAATAGTATTATATATAGTTTACTTAGAAAAGTCGTGCGGAAAAATCAATTTCTATCGATTCGTCTGCAAGGCGGACACACTTTTCCTAACTCGTTCATCAAACCTTCTCGCAAATAATAAATATCTTAAAAGTAAATGTGAATGTGAAATCGGTGTACGAACAGTTACGCAAGTTTCGCTGAGTTCTAACGTTGCGGAAAACGTTCGATTTATCGCCGTTGATGTCAATAAGTCGCCGTGACAAACGAAGATATCGACATTGTCAATCTTACGCGTATCTATTTGTATTTTTTTTATATAAAATTGTGCTGAAATACATGTTGCTTCAGATTCTGCTGACAGATATTACTGGAAACTGTAACTGACACTGCGACACTTTGTGCGACTTTATTTGATCGATGTCTTGCAATTTGGTTTCGTTGTCGAGTGAATTTTTTTGTTTTTTCATCGGTAGAATTATATATTTTCGCTTTAGATTAGTTTTGTTTTATATAATAATGAATTTTGATATATTTTTATTTAAACACTATTATCATACAAAAACAAAAACATGTTTTCGGTTATTTTACTGGTTTTTTTTGTACTTTATCATAACATTATTAGCGTGTGTTTATGTTTTGATTGAAATTTTGAAACAAAATGGTATGATATTTGATAATGAATTAATGATAGAATAATGATTGATTGTATGAGTTTCTTAATCAAATTTTACCATTATGATGAAATTTTTTTTATTGTGATACTAGTTAGAAAAAGTGAAAGTTTATTTTAAGTCGAATGTTTAAGATTAAAAATTTAAGTGCATGCGTAATTGAATAAATTTCATATATGGCTTAAGTTTATATCAATAATTTAATATTACTTTCATAATATGTGTTCTTCAAATAATAAAAAAAAACATTGTTATATGATATACAGAGTGTTCTGCAACGGAGTGCAAAGCTTTTAAAGGGAGATAGGTCATATCATTTAAAATATTTTAAAGTAAATATACCTTAATCCAAAATATTATAGTTTTCGAGTTATTGATATTTTTTCGATTTCTAAAAAAAAATCCAAAATCTCGCACTTGCGCACTGATAATTTCCAAATGAACGGTAATATGGTAGACAAATCTTATTTTTTAGTTTGTTTACAGTGTATTTCATCCATAAATATGAATACAAACATCTATATCTACAAAAAACTATTGAAAATACACGATTAGTTATCAAAAACTTGTTGAAGTAAAGGAAAACCAGTGTTTTTTGATATTTTTTTTAAAAAAAAAAAAAAAAAACGAAGCTAAAAGATTTCAAATATTTGTAAAAACACCTCTGTTCAAAGCTCTTTCGATTGACGTATTAAATATGTAGATAATTAACCAAATTAAAAAATTAGGGTACGAAAACGAAACTGAAATACGCACTAAACAATTGTCGTGTTAGTCCATGGAATAAAGATATTTGCCTACTTAAAACCACTGCAAAGCTGAATTTTGGTATGAAGCTTAATATTATGGTTTTTAAATAGAATATTAAAAGTTGCTATCGATTTGAGGTCAGCATAAAATTTTACAAGGGGTCAAAGGTTGCCGAAAACGGTTTATTGTGAATATCTCGTTAACTATCACTTTTACAGAAAAATATTGTAAATCAAATTTGTAGCTTAAAAATATTCCTACAAAAAATATAAAATGACTTTTATTTGTAGGAGTAACTGTTTTTTTTTTTATGAATAGTTTTATTTTCTGAGAATTTATTTTAACTCGCCACGTACATGCCGTTGAGGACTGCATAGCCAGTGCCAACTCTTCAAACCGAATTATTTCCAAAACAGTAGGAATATTTTTAAGCTACAAATTTGATTTACAATATTTTTCTGTAAAAGTGATAGTTAACGAGATATTCACAAAAAACCGTTTTCGGCAACCTTTGACCCCTTGTAAATTTTTATGCTGACCTCAAATCGATAGCAACTTTTAATATTCTATTTAAAAACCATAATATTAAGCTTCATACCAAAATTCAGCTTTGCAGTGGTTTTAAGGAAGCAAATATCTTTATTCCATGGACTAACACGACAATTGTTTAGTGCGTATTTCAGTTTCGTTTTCGTACCCTAATTTTTTAATTTGGTTAATTATCTACATATTTAATACGTCAATCGAAAGAGCTTTGAACAGAGGTGTTTTTACAAATATTTGAAATCTTTTAGCTTCGTTTTTTTTTTTTTTTTTTTAAAAAATATCAAAAAACACTGGTTTTCCTTTACTTCAACAAGTTTTTGATAACTAATCGTGTATTTTCAATAGTTTTTTGTAGATATAGATGTTTGTATTCATATTTATGGATGAAATACACTGTAAACAAACTAAAAAATAAGATTTGTCTACCATATTACCGTTCATTTGGAAATTATCAGTGCGCAAGTGCGAGATTTTGGATTTTTTTTTAGAAATCGAAAAAATATCAATAACTCGAAAACTATAATATTTTGGATTAAGGTATATTTACTTTAAAATATTTTAAATGATATGTCCTATCTCCCTTTAAAAGCCTTGCATTCCATTACAGAACACCCTGTATTTAAAAATAAATCAACGATGAACTATCTTCCTTTTAAAGTGTGTTTGATTGGTTGCATTACGTACGATCAGCTTGAGTTTTATTTATTATTGACTCGAAATACTTTTATGTTATGAATCCCTCAAAAAAAAAGTCAGAAAAAAAGCGTTGGATTTTGTAAAATTGTAGGTCAAAATGCGGTAGGCGCGGCCGCGCGGCTGCCGCTGGCCATGGCCGCTGAGGGTCGCGCGCCATAATGGCTGACGAGGAGGCAATCCCCAAGACCTTCTTAGAGAAGTTGCTGTTCTACACAACGGCCACCTTCATACTCCTCGGCACGTTCAGTTTGTTCGCATTCTTGTTCCTGGTGCCGTTTGTCATCGACCCCGCGTTTACAACCATATTCATGCAGTTCGACACCGTTCCGGCGCAGTGTCTGACGGTGCAAACGCTACACAGGTATGGCGTGTCCAACTGCTCCTGGGCCTCGTGCAAGGAGGGATGCACCAAGGATGTATTCGACTGCCTCCAAATCAGGGTCCACTACAAGAGAGCACCAGGTAGTGAACCCCTGCTACCGATCACCATCGCCAAGCACACTCAAAAGGTGGACGACAGCGGGGACGAGTTCATCCTCGAGTCTGAGGAGGACAACGAAATACCCCAGCTCACGGACGTGATGCCCACTGGACTGCAGGGCAACGACTCCGAATGGTTCTTCACGTATGCGAGGTTGTTCCCCAACGTGAAGGGTTGTGGCTATCCGCCCATACTCAACTGCACGATATTTTTTAGCAAATACAAGGATATCGGTTCGAATTATTCGTGTTACTATAGTAGAGTCGATCCGGGACTAGTGATCACCGACCTCGACATGTGGCAGAACACTTTGAATTTGGTGTATGCGATGGCCATACCGATTCCGTCTTTCATCATATCGGTCATCTACCTGACGGTTGCCTATTTTAAGATCTACAACGAGGATGAAGAGGCTGCGCCGCTGGAACGAAACGCCGAGGGTATGGCCGGAGGGGCCGATGCCGAAGGGGAGACTGACGGGGAGGAAGTGGGTGTCGTGGCCAACGGAGGTGACACTCCTGGCAGCGACACATTCCGGGAAGACTTGGCGTCCTTTGGGCACCAGCTGAAGCAGCAGGGTATTGGGGAGATGGACAGTAGGGGGAGCAGACCCAGCTGCTGCAGCCAGCCGGACAGGGCAAGCAGATGCAGCTTAGAAGGTGGAGCCGTTTCCAACTCGGGCTCGATACCCGGGTGAGTTTGCCCCATTTGTATTCTTGTGCTTTGGCAGTGATATCCGTAACAGTTTTGAGGTCAACTCAGAAATTACATATACCCGATTGTATACAAGTGTTTCGAATTAATCTTTTCGACCAGATTTCTGTTTTGTTTTACCTTTAGAAGTTTAGATTAAAACACACACTTGACTCGGATATTTTATATATAGGACATGCATATATGCATATATATAGTATTATATATTCTTTCGGTATCGATGATTTAGTTGTTTTCTCACTAAACTGAAGTTTCTTTTAACGATTGCCATAATATTATCCCCTTCCTTGGAAAGTTTGAATCTATCGATACTTACCCGATCTATTGATTTTATTACTCAACCATAAATAATGTGTGTCGTTATAGGTAATTTATCTTTATTAATGTTTATTTTAATGATATACATACATTTTGAATATGGTAGTGTCAATTATTAATAACAATCATATTCCCTGAAATATTATAAATTAGATTTTTTATAATATTTCAATATTTTATATAATTTTAACGTGCTTATATTTTATATATTATATTACATATATTACATTTCTCGAATGAAAATTTGAATTGATTTTAAATTCAAATATTAAGTACATATATGTACATATGTTGTTATACATGATTGTATATAATTTAATAACGTACCTTCTTAATTAATTATAGCCATCTGCTAGAATTCAGAAATGTTATTTATAAGCAATTTCAGCGAATGATAATCATGCCTGAGTGATTCAGAGACGAAGATGTATTCTGAAAATGTCAATGCGCAAATCCTATAATGTCACTAATCCCATGATCTACGATTTAAGCCACATAATCCTGACGCAACCAAATCCCTTTAGCTACAAGTATAAATTCTCCAATGTCTGGATGAAGTTGACAAGATATCGCACATTTTCCACAAATGTAAATTTTTCAAAACATAATTGTTGAAACAAATTAGTTCTCCTTTAATTAAAGTAAACAATATAGTGAAAAATTTCATCGCTTGATCTTTTCTGTTTACATTATTATAGAATCGATTTTCAAAATTTTATGAAAACAAATTAGTTTTTTGTTTGTTTTTTTATAATATTATATTTTCTTATAATTAAATATTCAAACAATGTATCGAGAACTTCATACAATTTAAAATTTATGTTGGTGTTCAGGTTCTTACAATAATTTATATCATACATTTTGCCATCGCTTCCGCATATTACCATCGTTACCATTATTCTGCATATACATATATATATACTAGCGGTAGTACCCGGCTTGGGTTTTTTGGGGTTTTCCAGTTTTTTTTTCTGAAAAGTCACGACGAAAGATAAATGTAAATTAAAAAGAAACCAATCGATTGTTTTATGAAAAATATTTTGGTAGGCCTTTCGGGAACACCCCCCCCCCCTGCCCCTGGCTACACAACCAAATCCATTAATATTGAGTTGCAGAAATAAATATCTATTTAAAATAAAAATATTTATCGAACAAAACGTATTTGCAAAAATTAAATATTTTAAAATATATAGAAATCGATATTAGACTTCGTATTCCGAAAATATAGAAATTAAAAAAAAATCATTAAAACTTTATAAAAAAGTTTGAGAACCGCACGTTTTTTATTAACTGTACCGTAATATTTTTATTGTATAGATCAGGCTTGTCCAAAGTGCCACTATGGGGCCAAACTGGCCCCCAGTGCTCTCGCGACTGGCCCCCACTTTTCATACATAACAATTTACGAATTTTGCTCTAATTCGAGGAAAATTAGTATTATTTTTTTGAATTATTGAAGAATCGATTTTTTCAAGTACATTCTGATCAAAATATATGTATTTTATCGTTAAATTAAAAAAAAATGCAAATTGTGTTTTGCCGTGTTTGACCGTGTTTGACCGTGTTGGACCGTGTTTTGGCCAAAGTGGCCCTCGCATACCAAAATTTTGGACAAGCCTGGTATAGATCATTGCTATGTCAATAGACACCTATGTATTTCCCTCAAATCGGCCATTAAGGTTATATTTGCGGGTTCGAATATATGACTTATTGATATGTCAATAGATACCGTTTTGGCATATAATTGAAATATCTGAATGTTTTCCTATAGAGATTTTGTAAGGGAACGATTTGTTCGGAAAAACAAAATGGCGACGTGAATTTCATCATAAGTTTCGAATGTTTACGCATTCGATTTCATATATTTCAATAAAGATCGCACTCCCGTCCGAAATATGAAACAGATCGTCATGGAGGAACCGATAGCAAGATATTCCGGCACTAAAATCACGCCCAACAGTGAAAAATTCTCGAAAAAAATCAAAAGGGCGCCCTAATAATTTCGATAAATTTTCAATCAATTAATTTTTTGCGTAATTTTATTCGGCACGTTTCGAGCTTGAAAAGTAAGCGCGTCGTTGCAGGAATATTTTTTACAATATTTGGTGGAGTTTGGGATCGATCGGAGCCCTAGTTAAAATTTGTTTAAAACGACAAAATGAATTTATTTGAAATGGATTCAGACAAACAAACTTTCATACTTATAATAATAATATAGAATATAGAATAGAATATACATATCGATATAGATAGCTAGATATCTATGTAGATATAGATATATTATAATACCGCCTTAATGATAAAACAAACGAGATGAACTTACGTTGACTTAATGTTATATTTCCCTCAGGAGTAATTTATGAACGTTTTTATATATTTTACATTGTTTAGATTAGTCGTTAAATTGTTGTTGTTCTTCTTCATAAAGTATAATATTTGAACTAATTTAAATTACAAGATGAATTATACGCGTTTTCAATTGAATTTAAATTAAACCGAAATACTTTTGAAATACCTTAATTTTGTTGAATTATTTAAAACAACAGAGGCTATATATTATATAACTCTTTTTCTCATTAATACGAAAAATCTGACTCATTTTATTTATAGTTTTGAATAAATAAAACATATATAACATACATATTATTACAAAGCTTTAACTAATAGTTTGATAATTATTTTTAATCCACAAAAATAATCAAAATCAATCCGAATATACATAAATATGTACTTTAAATAGCTCGACATTTTCCAGCTCATATTTTCTTCGTATAAAGAAAAAAATTACAGCAAGAGAGATCAATAAAACGATTTTTCTTTTTAGAAACATCTTCAGAGATTCCCTTCGCAATTCGAATCCTTGAAAGCGTCGCAGAAGAACAAAATTTCTGATATTCGTTCGCACAGTTCCGAAAATTTCAAAAACGGAATCATTAAAAATGGAGTTGGCGTGCGAGTGCTATCGATCATCGCTTTTGGCGTAGTACCACTTTTGTGCTGTGTGTACTTGTATTTTACATGAGCTCATTTCATTTTTTATCTTCCTTTTATTTTTTCGCTACGTGCGCTGATATTTTCAGTTCGTTAGCGAAGCCTCAATGCAAATTTTTTTTTTAATAATAACGGTCGTTTTTTGAAATCCGATTGGGAAGTTTGAATACGATTTGACGCCTGTGGGTGGTTTGTAAAAAGTTTTTCTGTATATCGAGATTAATTCGATTTGAATTATGGCGTGTTTTCGGTTTTGAAGCGGGTATTATGAACGAGGTTTTCATAATTTCATAAGTGTCGCGAGGAGTTGAAATAGTTTGTTGGAAATTGCAATAAATCTAGTTGAACTTTGAATACTTCGGTTCAAGTCGTTTTCGTATTGTTCGATAAAGCTTGGATTTTATTGTATTATTACATATTTAATTTTATGAAAAAATTATGTATTCTTTTTTATATATAAATTATTTGAAATAAAATCAATATTGAAATTTGTAATAATATTTGTTTTTGCATAGAAAATTATTTTACTGAGAATTTTCATTCACTTCATAAACAATTTTAATTGAATCAACAGAATGGAATGAAAATAAATTTATTATTTCAATTTCACCCATCGCGAATTTAAAGAAGCACATTAATATTTAAACCAAAAGAAAATTCCTATTAAACTATACCGAAAATAATTTTTAACCAAATATATTATAAAAATCGTCAATATATTCCTACAAATGCGGAACTGAACCAATTTTAATTCGAGCACGCGACTCCGCATAGAACCGCCCTCATACGAAACAAGTTAACACAACGTTCTCTTTTCTGAACAAATTTTCGCTTTAGTATGTAATCGAAACGGTCTTTGTGTGGGCCAATAAAAATGGCCTTTACATAATGAAACAAATCATTAAAATCTATTCTGGCCCGACTCGGGTCACGATTCAATTCACATTAGGGTAGGTTAAAATTGTCAGGGAAAATTCAAGGAAAAACATTTGTCCGATTTTCCTATTGGATGATATAAAAAAGGAATTGGTATTAATAATCAATTTTTATTGAAAAATCTTAAATAATTATGTTTTTTTCACTTTATTATGGTAAAAATATAATATAATAGAATTGTTTCTTATTGATTATTTAAAAGAAATACGAATTGAAATGAACGAACTAATGTAAAATCATTAAAAATATATTTCAGGGTACTCAGCATGATCAAATAATTATTTTATTATAAATAAACGTTACCGACGAAAATATTAATATTTAATTCAATTTTTCTAGTCCGTTTTTTATCTTTTCATAATTATATTGCAAAGGTAGATTGCTGATAGTAAATATGTCAGGAGCGTCAGGTGGAAAATTGCCCTTTACCCGAATCGATTTCATATTTAGTATGTTTCGTAATTTTTGATTAAGTTAGCTAAAGGTGAACGACTTGTTCCGGAACCGTTTTAATTTAATTAAAAAATTGCAGTTTCATTTTGCAAATAGGTTCGCTTTTTTCCATTCGAATTGTAAAGATTTTTTTTGTACCAAGTACTAGTCGGAAACGTTTCTAATTTCATTATTTACCAATTAAGAGTTTCATTTCGAAAATGGTAGAAGTTCATTTTTCATTCGACTCTATTAAATGAGTTTTTTATTGTAATAAAAATAATGAATTTATTTTCAAAGTGCAAAATGTTTTTTTAAGTATAGAGTATACGTTTATTTTTTAATGCACATTTGTATCGATTGATCTTTGTATTTTATATTCCACTTATTATTATTATTTTCTAAGATCTTATCATTAAAGTTAAGCACAATATGTACCGCAATATATTAATATGTATACATATATATCACAACTGTCGATTTGAAAAAATATTTTTTACTATTTTTGGAACTTACACTTCATCACTATTTAAATAAAGAAAATTTTCTATGTTTCTAAATGGTATCGGAAACAATTTATCCTATAATGTCCATAATACGAGCAGTGTATTTAAATCAAATAAGTTCTAATTCCATAAATTATCCATATTTCATATCTTATTTTAATATGCATATTTTAAACAAGGAAAATTGCGGCCAATTATGCGACACATGCAAATAACATTCGTAAACCTACACACGTTTCCAGGTATGAAAAAACCGTGCATTTTCAACGCCGAATACACTATGCACTTTCGTATGCAATTTCCCACACGCTCAAATTGCATTGTTTGTATTTAACACTACGTGGAAATGGATCAATTGTCGCAATTAGAATTAGCTTCAGTTCGTTTGGGTGTATGTACTGTTTCATTTGAATTTAAATTTTGTACAGTTTTGGTGTAAATACATTTCTCAATTAATTGGGGTTACGATTTTTGCATGTTTTGATTCGATTTTGTATGGTGTTAATTAAGTTTGCGGTTGAATTGTCGATATTGTTTTGGGATTCCGAATACAATTTGAAAGATTAATGTGTTATTTAAAATTTTCACGTATTAAATTATATGAATTTTTATTTACAATAGAATCATGTATGTAACGAAATGTCTTTTCTAATATAATATTGTATATCAATTCAATTTCAGCTTTTCTTATTAAAACGATGAAAAAAAAATGTTTAAGCTTTTTATCAAAGCTCCCATATTCGACATATAATTTATTTTTCATATAAACTTTTTTCTTTTATGTGATATTATATAATATTTAATACTTTTTTATTTCAAATAATCATGGAATAGAAATAGATTAAATTTTATTTATGTTTTATACAAATAAATATATCAGCGATTCAGAAAAATATATATTATATATATAATATATAATTATAATACTAATGAAATTTTTATCTATCCTTACTTCATAAAACCTAGTCATATTATATTATTTCGATCAGATTTAATTAATATTTCTTTAAATTTCAATTACACAGCAAAATATATTTTAATAAAATACTAAAATAAACTAAATATAAACTAAAATACTTTTTTCGAAACTTATTAATAGACATGACCTATATCGGATAACATTCGCTAAATTAAATACGATTAATTAATCCTCAATAAAATACGACGAAAAAATGAGTGACGTAAACACTTTTACTACGCACTCTCTGGCAACATTTCAAAGTGAAAATGGACTTACACAATAATTTGCTGGTTTGATAAACGACCGTATTAATGCATTTAATGTTATGTCTATATTTTCGGCGGGAAAACACGAATGATTCCGCTTAATGGACGAAAGTTGTTTCTATCTCGAGTGGTTTGATTCGAAGCACGAATATATGTTCGTTTTATGGTTATCTGTCGTTAATTGTAATTCTTTGTCGATAACATTTTTATTTCGTGCAAATTATGTTAAGTATTTATTTGTTGATGTTTTTTTTTATTTGTCATATTTTGTGCGTGGGAAAGAAATGTTTTAGTGGGGATGAGTTATTATCTAATTTCTGTGTTGAATGAAATGGAAAATTAAAAAACATTAGTGTTTGTTAAGCCTTTGAATCTTGTTGATTCATTTGTATTATTTGTTGAATAAAGATCATGTTTCATGTAATAAATTTCAATTAATTTAATCATCAAATAAATAAATTGAAGTTATATTAAAATTTTGTAAATTCTTTTTTAATTCGTATGCCGATTTATCGATATACACATAATTTATCTCGAGATTCTAAAATATTATTTTTTAAGGTATATCATTCCATTTTTAAATTAAGCAATTGAAAATTTTCTCCGAATAACAAATGATGTATCGATTTGCATAAAAAATTTCGACAGATTTCTCAACGTTATTAAAAATTTCCTCTTCAGATATCGGAATAAATATTTGTGTATACATTTGTAAATGTGTACCTAACATATACATATATCGTATTTAATTCATGTCATACATGAATTATTCATGACGGAAATGTGGCTAGAAAAAAAATAGTAATGAACACGGAAGCGTTCGAGCAAATCCTCTATTTGAGTTTTTCATTCAACTTGTAGTTAGCGAATGAAAATTTCCATTTAATAAAGTAAATAATTCTATAATATATATGTATATATAAACAAGATGATTTTATTTCGTAACAATATTGATCCAATAATTTATTCGTGTCATATATTATATAAACCAACTGGAGCATGACCGAAAAAATGTATTTTTTCAACAACCAAAAAAAATCACAAAATATCGATCACAAATTCAACAATAGCTTCCATCGTATTAAATAAATAAATAACCAACTTGGCGTGCATTGTGAAATTTAAATCGCGTGTCGTTTTTCAGCAAGCGCGTTCTTTGTTACGGGCGCTGAAAATCGCAACTTTCGACCGCCTAATTTTCGCAACGGAGACACGAAAAACGCGCTTTCTTCCGCGAAAAGGTAACAGTCCAGTATATGAAAATTTACAACGTACCAACGTAGCAGATCTTACAGTTCGCTCGCGAAGCCTTGGAAAATTCTAGATTTTTTTGCACGCGGAGTCGTAAAAACGGCCGCAATAAACGACACGTTTCATCCCGGAGGAGTCTAGGCGGTGGGTTCTGTCGATGTTTTATATATTTTGGGCATTTTACTGGCTTCAATATGTGCGGTTCTATATTACGTGGTTTTATTATGGTATGGGGAAGGTTTTTATTAAAAAAAAAATGTATTTTGGTGATGGGTTGTAGAAAATTGGTCGAAAGAAGTTGATTTGAAATGAAAATTGGTATGATTTTCGATTTTTGTCTACGATCATTGTCCGAATTTTTCGATTTTTCGATAATGTTTAAAATCGATCGGAAATTTGTCGATTTTGTAATTTTGAACGTTTAAAATCAATCTAAATTTCTTGTATGAAAACGAGTATTGAATTTCAATGGTACTTTTTTCAGAAAATAACGTTTTTAATTTGTGTCTTGTAAAAATCGAGTTTATTGGTCATTTAATAGTCGATTCGTTCGAGATTCCTCTCTTGGGAAAATTGTGCTGAAATGTTTTTTTTTCCATCCACAAGAACCTTTGGCATATAATGAACGAAGAAATTTATATAAAACGAAAAGACCTTTCGGTGTCATGATTTCCATTAAATTTCATAAACTGCGACTAATTGTTTAATATTTTAATAATACTATTAAGAATTTTTCCATATCAATTACGAGACAACAAACCATTTTTCCCTTATTAAATTTTTTTATTAAAAATTCCCTCACTAAACGTACTAAATCCCCACCTCAACGATTTATTCTCGATTGCATTATACATAAATCGAAGTTAAATGATATTTGATACGGAATGTAAACGGATTAAAAATTAATATGCACAACTTCCGTTTGCATCAAAAACTCTTTCCCCTGAAACGGTTTAAATACGATAATTATCAACATTAAATTTTTGAATTTGCAAATTTCCCTGAGTGTGCACACTTGAATAATTTACCGCCGATCGACGTACAAAAGCGAATGTTGCCCTATTGCATGTCCGCCCATATTAAATATAGATTAGGCGCGAATTCGATAACGAACGGAAGCGCGGACGGTTGGCAATACCGATTCGTCTGTTTTTCGTTCTCCGGCGATAAAAGCTCCGACAACGGCCAGCTTTTTCGCAAACAATATAGGTACGTATCGGGTGGAAAAAGTCTTGACGGTGCGACCGGATTTTTTGCACGGCCCCGTTTTATTTGTAATTTTTGCTAAAGTGGAGATTGTTTTGTTTAATATTCTTTCTGGGTAGTTTATTTAATGTTGGAATTGATTTTTTTTATTTGGGGCAAATATTTAATGTTTCTGCACTATGCATATTGACTAAATTTGGCGTTTTTTATATTCACGGCTAAGATTTATTAAAATAAATTAACTAGTTAATTTTTATAAAAACTCAAACTTTTTATTGATTTTGTATTTATTTATTCGATAATAATGTCGATTTTATAATTTGAATTTTTTCGAATTTTTCAATTGAGTTAAATTTCGTTTTATCTTTAACTATTATATAATACTTGAAAGACGGAAATTGAGTGAAAAAATTAAATTTGATCAATAATATATATACAGTCACGTATGTACATATATGAAAGATTGGGTACTGTCAATTTTTCAATATGTGTTAAAAATAGAAACTAATTTTATTTTTCTATAGATATACATATAGTATTTCGTGTAAATTGATATTCCTCAAGTCTTTCAAAATTTCCATTTAATTAAACTGTCCAATATTCACAAAACTAGAAACGAGTATCTGTTGCCACAAAGTATCATAACAGACGAATTACTAAACATTTTCATCGTTCTCAAAACCTAATACAGTAGAACCTCGTTTATCCGGATTGATAAAAAAATAATAATTCCCGAAAATAGTAAATTATACGAAGGTTTTACAACATACACATCCAACAAGGTATGCAACAAAATTATATTGACTCATGGTAGACTTAACTAACAATAAGAGAGTGATCAAACTATTATTAAATCTCACGGGAATTTTATTTCTCAAATAGTAGATAAACACACCAAGCGTAAAATTTTTGTGCTAATTGGTGATGGTAATTGTGATTTTATTATTTATTTTTAATGTCACCCATGTTAGCCGAAAGAAAATGTTTGAGCTATCACTAACAAAAAAGTTTGATATTATCAATATCCTGAAAAGAGGTGCATTGGGATCTTTTTTATTTTTTTCTTGTCTCGATTATCCGGATTTTTCGCAATCCGGATCATCTCAATCCCCGTTTATTTCGGATAATCGAGGTTCTACCGTACTTTATTCTACCCTCAACTTTTGAAAAAATACCCATTTTAACAAAATCCATCCGAGAACCGAACGAAATCAACAAGTGACACAGCGTACCACACCAAATTAGTTAACGCTAATTTCGACAACGTGCCGAAAACTAATCAGATTCATTTCCACCAAGCTCGTTACTTGTTGTACTGGCGGATTTGTACAATGCATGTGCAACGTACTTGTACGCAGAGTACTTGCTTTTGTGTCGTACTGCGGCAGACGCCTTGGCGCCTGGCAAACGTCGAACTCGGCGAGTTCGCCATGACCATTATAACCGCATTAGCGAGTGTGCCATTTCGGCGATTCGTGATTGTGGGGTGCGAAGTTTTGAATTAAGGTCGATTGGGTTTTTTTTTATTATTTTCGGGGAAATTTGGTGGTTCGTTTGTGTTGATGTTTTTCTGGGTTTAATATTGAAATTTCTTAGTGACATCTATTGGGAGGGATTGTAAAAGTTTTCTGGTTTTTGTATTGGGTTTTTATTCATTGTGTGGAATCGATCAAACTTTGTTGAATTTATATTATATTTACCATTTTTTTGTAATGGATTCTGATTAAAAGTATATAATTGTGGAGCCTAGTATCAATTCCTCCCAAATCCGTTTTGGTAAATTTTTGGCAAACAACGAAAAACTTCTTATTTATTCACCATTGTTTTTAACTATGACTTTTATTTTTTAAATTATTCTTTGGATTGTTTGGAGCAAATTGGCATGTATATTTTCATGTAAATTTCAATATACTACGAAAAAAAAGGGAAATAAATATGGAGATAGGAGATATTGATTCTAAGGATCAGGATTTTCCAGCGATTAGGCTGCTTTTTCCTTTTCCTGGTTAAATTCTTAACTGGTTCCTCCTGTTGGATCCTGTCTTCGTTCATTTTAAATCGCCAGAAACAAAAACAACGTGACTCTGACTTCACTCTGACGACGGCCAACAAACTACTAAACGGTCGCAGCTTTGAATGCTGCGTTCCTATTGGTGGATTCGACCGGTTGATCTGGCTGATTGCGCGTGCGTGAGGATTTGGGAGATATTGGTCTTAAAATGTTAAAAATCTACCAAATTCCAAAGGATTTGGTAAATTTTTATATGAAAGAATTGTTCATTCCAATGGATACTATATATCTGCATTAAAATCTCAACTTTGAAAAAAAGTGGATTTGGGAGGGATTGATACTGGGTCACACAATATGTATCAATTGAAAGTTAAATTATGTACATCTAAAGTATTCATATAAATGTCTTCAACACAATTAATGTGAATGACAATAATAAATAATTCAATTAATTTTTTTTCATTACCATAGAAACTAAAATGTGGATTGTTTAGAATGCAATTTATAATAATGATAATTATTATTATTATTATTATTTATTGAAAATAAATTGAACCAGTATTTAAAATAAAGTCTTCAACATGAAAATTATTAGAATACATAATTATGTACTTACAAATTTTTATTTATGGATGTCCACTAAAATAGAATTGTATAATTTATTTTAAATCAATGGAGTGTATGTTTCAATATAACGCAGAAAAAGCATTACTTCATTTATATAATAGTTATTAGTCTGATAATAATTTATATACTTAATTGTTAGTAAAATTGATGAAAAATTTTGGTTTCAGAAACTTGAGCAAGACGATGACGACGAGTATCTCAACTCCACCTGGGCCGATAGCGGCAGTTTGAAACGTCATTTCCAGGGGTTGGATAGTATCTCGTGGAAGCCGAAGTAAAACCGGCACCAAAACGCACTACAGTCATCAGTTCTTCACCCGTCACAAATCATTCTCGAGACTCCTTGCTGATAATTATTATATTATAATTATATATGATGATATGCGCTTTTGCCAAATGGGCGATGCGAACTGAGACTAGAAAAATAAATAAAAAAACACGACAATTTTCATTCATCATTGAATATTATATATTTACATTGTAAGCCCATAAGGTTCATGCTCAATGATACATCATTAATTAATGTTTTTGTTTTATCACATGCGCAAAAAAATTTTTTTCAAAAATGGACTAAATATTACGATTACTAAAAGCACTGAATGTTTGCTGCACGTTTAACAAACAAAATAATTGAATAAAAAGTGCATCGTCTCCCCTTTTTACATATTTTTAAATTAATGGTGTATTCACTCCGATGCAGCCATACGAATCATACTAGCATTTATCCGGGCGAATTTTCCATTTTAGCTTTGTTTCGAAAATAACAATGAGCTTTTTGCTATTTAAAGTACGAATCTACTTTGCGAAATAATGATTGCTAGTTGATAAAATTTCCGTATGAATATGAACGTGCATGTGACATTTTTATATTGAATCTGAGACCACAAACATAAATTCTTATATTATACAATATTTAAAACTTTGGAATTATTTGTTTGGATGTGTTTATTTAAATATAATTTAATTATTAAATCCATCATGATTTAAAATCTAAAAAGGTCCAATTAAATGATATACCTGTAAAATTATAAAGATATATGAAATTTAAAATGAAAATTTTATTTGAAATGTTTGTGGATTCTCACATTAATATTTCGTGTGTACATACATATTTAAAATAGCCGAAATTTATAAAAAATGATGCCAATTATCTGGCTGAAAAAGCTTGACATTATTACAAAGATCTATATATTATTAAAATTATGAAAAAAAGACACTTTTAATATATGTATTTGCAAATGGCCTTAATTGTTTTATCCAAGAATTTCATATGAAATGTATTAAACGTGTTACTCGAACATATTTAATTTTACTATGAATCGTTAATAATGTATTATAGTTCTCATCCAAATAATTCACAAGAAAATAATAACTCATCCTGTGTACGAAGCCTATTATGAATTTAATAATAAAAAAGAGAACAAATTAGTGTTTTGGAATATGATGACAACTGAGTTTTTCAAGTTTTTTATTGACTACAATTTTGCACGTCTGGATGAAGAAATTAATTTTATACTACAGTGCGAGTGTTCAAAGCTTTTGTGATAGAATATGCCATCTTTAAGCCTGAACTTTCCTGCCATGAGAACTCAGAATTTGTCATTTATCTTAATATTTTTATGATCGTATACACTGTTTTTGCTCTATTCATCTCATTCAACCATTTTAGAACAAAAAGTTGTGCATTTCTCTTAAAAGTCTAAATAAAATAATCATTATTAATTATTGTGGAATTATATGATAACTTTTAGATACATTATATGCTTTTGTTACCAAAAAAAAACTTAATTTAATTGAGTGAAAAAACGCAATAAATCACCAATTATTGTCACGCTTTATAATAATGTAATACCTTTTTCCTACCATAGTTGTAAAAGTTTAAAAACATCCATTTAATTATAACTAAAAGTATACTGATCAATTTCATATTACATAAAATAAAATTTAAAAAATGACAAATGTCCAACTTTTCAGAAATTTTGGGAAACTTTTTCAAAAACGGAAAAAAAATTAAAGTACTATTTCATACTAGAAAATATTTTATTAGTTGACAGATTACACAAATTGGTAGTCAAAAGGTAAAACTGTATTAAGTGTTACAATATTCAAATAGTAAAATACAAAGATTATTATTGTAAAATATATGGTTGTTTTTCTTCCTTGAATGAATAGAACTTCATTGGTTGGTTCTGTTTAATCACCAAAGTGATGTAATCAATACATAGTTGATCATATACCATTGTTCTGAAAATTTTCAGCGAAAAGTGCTGTAGTGTTCACATTTTCAAGTTACCTACCCTTGCAAAACTAAAATTAAATCAAAATACCAGGGCTGTGGAGTCGTTCTAAAAACACAACTCAAACTCCAACTCCAATTCCAAATTTTCCAACAACACGACTTCGACTCCGACTCCGATTCTAACTCACAATCAGACTCCAACTCCGACTAAAAAAAAAGTTTTATTCTATCAAGTTGTTTTCCTACCTCTCTTATTTATATGTATTAAATCAAATATCAACCAACCAATCCAGCAAATAGCCAAAATTTTCATATTATGCATGTTATAGGCATAAAAATAAAACAAGTTTAATTGTCTCCATCGTGTTGTTTTTGCTTGGTGGTATCTGGAACCAGGTCCAATTGCCACATGGGAAGGAACATAAGGAAACAACGGACGCCACAGGGGACAAAAAAAAACTAGGATGTGACAATCTGTAGGAGCACATGCTGTGCTGGGTATCCTACGATGCAGGATAAAATGCTGGGAATCCTACGATGTAGGAAGATATGAGAGAATTCACAGGGGAGAATCATGGTGGGACAAAAGGAAATTCGCTCAGAATGTTTCGAGGCCGAGGGATTGTCTTAATCGGCGTAGTGTTCCTGAAGTTCCTGAAGTACAAGTTTAAACTTTATTCATTTGAATTTATTCTTTAAAATATCATTGCTTCTATTAAATCTGTATTTGTAGAAGCTCTCAAATCAGAATTAAGGATTTTAAGAGCAGAAAATAACCTCTACGGATACTTGGGTTGGCGACAATACGGTTAAGTCAATGCTGAATCTTTTGATTTCTGGATACCGCTGTATTGCCATTTTAACATTTAAATTATAAGATCGGTTAATTTTTCAATTATTTTCAATGCATCGTAAAATTCATCTTGAAATAGTCTTTTTCATCTACTAAATTGGAACTCAAACAAGGATGCTTTAATCAGATCTAGCTTTTAACATAAGAAAGTGCCAAAACTTTTGCGTAGACTAATATTCATATGCTATACACATTCACTATAACGTAATTAAAATTTCGCAATTAAAAAAATGAATTTTATAAAAAAAAAATTGTCAGTAAGCTCATTTTCACAACTTTAACTCCGCCAAAACACCGCAACTCCAGCGATTCTGACTCTGACTCCACAGCCCTGCAAAATACTCCTATGTTTGTAATCGACAAATTTGATTTAATGTAATTATAACTACAAAATTAATTATTTTCAACTGAATAAAAAAAACTCAAACTACACAAATATTTCTTGGCTGGTTAAAAAACTGAAAATAAAATTTCAAATTGTAATTTTTCCAGTAGCAAAGTCAAAAGTAGATTATGGTTTTAAAAATAAATAACAATACTTTTCGTAATAAAAAATTTATTTACAACAAAAATATTTCAGGATTAGAACACTTAACCTATTCTCATAAGTTCTTCTTAATCAAAAGAATTGTCTGAATCATAGTCACTACCAAATCACTTATATCATCACCTTCATTATTCAAACATTCTAATTTCAATTTGTTAATTTTTTCTGTTAAATTTTTTATCTTCTTCGTTGCTCTCGTCTTTATCATTTTCACCATTTTCACATTTATTTTTCTTAGCTTCACTTTGTTTTCTCATATACCTGAAAATCAAAGATAAAAAATTAAATAAATAATAAGTTTAAAACGACAGTATTATATTATTTAGATGAATTTTACTACCTGAGCAAAGTTCTGCGCTTTCTTTCAGGCAAATTTTTGATTATCTGTTGGAATTCGTCATCTTCAGCAGGATCTAATGTTGGAACTGGTTCTACTACCTGAAACAACCAAATAATTTAATGACACCAAGACAACAATTCATAGACAAAACACAGTTGAAAATTACCTCTGCTTTTTTTGGCAACATTTTGCACACACGGCTTCCTTTTTAGAACATGACAAACACATAGCATGATAAGCATTTTTTGACAGTCTTCTGTTCGCAACGCACACACTTCTTTGGAGCGGTCAATGGTTTAAACTTTTTATATTTGATCTTCCACTCTATGATGGCTTTACAACGCAAGCATATACCAGAAGGTTGTATAGAATTTATAAATTTAGTTTTTACAGTTTTGTCATGCAGATCATTTTTATACACCGTGCGATTCTGGTACTTCTGGGGACGTGTGCGCTTAACGTTGCCTTTGCTAGTACTCATGATGGACAAATTGTACGAAAAGTATTATGAATATTATTACAAGATATACTTATAAAACAAATTGTGAAATCGGCAAACACGTGCGCGTAATATTTGGTTGACGTTTGACAGTTCGAAAACAGCCATAACGTACCATTTTTTTTTGCCATCATATGCGTCCGGTAATTTTATCAATCTGAAAATCAAGGCTTCGAATCGTTTTTTTTTTTTTTCGTAAATATATACTTAAGTAAGTATCATCATCATCATTGTCGACCGGTTTAGTGCCCACTGCAGGACAAGGTCTCCCCATCAAATATTGGGGGTCTAGGCTATATACCTTATCCGAGAGCCAACCTCGTATGCTTTTTTATTGAACCCTAACCGTAAACCGGAACGAAAAAAATTCGGTTCGATTGCCTCCCTGATCCAAATTAAAACGGTTCACATAAACGACACTTGCGCGCACCGATGCTGGGCAAATCGACACCAGCGCACACTGACAATTTTCGACATGATCATCATCATCATCATCATCATTAGCAGCCTATTAGTTATCCACTGCAGGACAAGGCCTTACGGCCTGGCCACACCTACTAGACTAAACTAAACTTTAGCATACTTCCATGGTCATATCGTCAACGAAATCGAGAGCGGTGTTATTTTTCAAGCTTTTTATTAATTTATTGTGAATAACAAAGGGAATGCCGCCTCCGTTTTTATTTTTCAATTCTAAATTTCGGTATTTTTTTCATAGGTAGTAGCGTTGTCTTGTTTCGGTGCAAAGAACTATATTCTATTGAAGCGAGATAGCATTACGAAATTTTCGATATATTTATCACAAGGGCGTTAAAATTTACGATGAGTCGCAGGGGTTTTCAACTCGGCCAAAATATTCGTTTATTTTCGAAATAGATTAATATTTCATACTTTAAATAGTATAGATACGTCATTTCACATGCACAAACATATTTTTCATTCTTTTTCGATATCGACATCTTTCAAAACCATTTGTCAATTTTAGTTGTCAAATTATAAAATAAAAAAAACAGTCTACGATAGTCTTTTGGATTCGATCTTACTTACCCCCTGAAGTTGACGTAGTAATTTCAAGTCTGACAATGAGACTATTTATTTAAAAATTAATTAATTTGAATATATGAGAGCACCTGGAAATGGCGACGGAATTTTTTTTTCACACGTATTTTTTTCAATATGGACCGAGAAAAAGAAGAATGCAGTTTATTCAATATTCGAATTATTTTGATAAAGATTACTTTATTTATTTATTATTCGTTCTAAAATTTATTTTAAAAAAATCGAAAATATTACGCTCATATTATAATTTATACAAGTTGAGAAATTTTTTTAATGTACACTGGTGAGTACGAATTAAAAAGTTTCATTAATCCATTAAAAACGACAATTGAAATATCATTTTTTAAATCGCATTAGTAAAATAGAACCAGAAACAGAAATTGAAATGTAATGAATTTTGATATGCGCTTGCAATTTATAATGATGCTGAATTTAAAAAAATCTACAAAACGGACTTTTGTAGTGAATACTGCTGTATGAAAGTTTTCTAACAAATACACGTACATACATACATACATACATATTTAAGTAAATAAGGTAATTAAAAAATTAAATACACAACATGTGCATATTGCGTATTGAGACACACACATGCATACATACACAACTGGGATCGCTCTCTTGAATGAGATCATAGCCGAAGCGATTTATTTTAATATTTCATTTGATTTTATTAATTCGAGACAAAAAATTCTAATTTTGTTATTTAAAAATAAAATATACGCAAAACGATCATAAATCATCGGTCAAAGGTGCCGCGTCGAAAAGTTTGCGGGAGCTCGCTTTATTATTGAACCATTATCGAAATGAAGTCTAGTCTAGTTTAGTCACGTTTTTTGCTAGATGTGCGCAAGCCGGTCAGACAAATGTGGCAGTCTAGGCTATACCTCACCGCGCTAGCCCAAGTCGTATTTCGGTGAGGGACATGTACCATAAGAACCAGTCCGCCCATGCCAGCGAAGAAGGTTCTCAGACCAACGATACGCGTGTCTTTGTGCTAGACTCTGTGGTCGTTGTCTTCTAAGCGGATCGCAATGACCACCAGCGGGACAGACGAGTTAAAGACTAAGCAGACTGCACCCTCGCTGCCCACTTTGTGATCGTAATGATCACCAGTTTGATAGACGAGGCGAGACCGTTGGTCCTACATGGTTCAGACCTCGGTAGAACACACGTCATTGGTCTTCACCATCAAATCACATGGTCTTCACCATCACCAAATAATTTTTTTTTTAAAACTAAATGGACATGCAAGTTAATCTCTTTCTTACTTTGTTCATGCCACTAGGTGTATCTCTGTATGTTATTTGAAATTAAGTTAATTATTGTTAGTTGGTTATTATTCATCATCAAAGAGAAGTTTTTAAGTTAACTACATGAACATGCAATACATTCACAATTTTACTTCATCCATGCCAACGTCCCATCATACATCTACACGACATTCTAACATGAATCAGTTGTTAATAGTCGATTATTAATTATGTAACGATTAATTTTAATTTGATTCAATTAAATTAAATGATCTTACAACAAGCAATAATAATTATTATTATTATTATTACTATCATTAACTAAATGATCATGCAAGTTATTTATTGTTAGTCGGTTATTATTCATCACCAAGGAAAGTTTTTAGGTTTGCTAAATGAACATATGTTATAGTACAGTCGCAATTTTATTTTAACCATGTAAGCGTCCCATCAAATTTGTCAACGTGTCATTCTTAGAGATGTGCCGGTGGGAAAATTCCCGGTTTATTCCCGGGAATAAACCGGGAATTTTCCCCGGGAATTTTGGGTGACGGGAAAATTGGGAAAATTGGGAAAATTGAAAAAAAATTATATATATCAATCAGATTTTCAAATCAACACATTTTTAGATACTCACATTGCAATATGCAACACTTAAATTAATTGAAACGTTTTCGTGTAGTGGCAGTACTTGCACCGGCCCACAATTGAGTCCGGCGTAAATAACCTATAAGTTATTATCGCTTGTACGAAATAGGTGGTTTGCAAGTGGCAACTACGACGGCCTCAGAACTCAGAATCTCTGATAAAAGAGTTTATTTTTTCATCCAAGGTAATAAATTGTTTTCAATATGATCTGGTTTCATTCATTCAAAAATATAATTCTATTATTCATTCATATTTTCATCCCATTAGAAAATGGTACGACCAAAATCAACAGCTTGGAATCACTTTAAAAGAATTCAGCAAGAATCTGGGACTAGTAAGAAGTTTGCGGCTGTATGTAGATATTGTGATTTAAAATATACCTTTCCAAATGCTACAAAAATGTCAAATCATATATCTACATGCCCTAAATATCCAGAAAACAGACAAGAAAATTACACAGTTGAGACATCACATTTAATGGATACTGATATAATTGACTTAGATGCAACTGACCAGCCGTCTACTTCTGGATCTTCTGCATGTTTACGTTTACCTAGCACAAGACGGCGAATAGAATCATATTTTGACAGTTTTACTGATTCTGAATCTCATCAATTTGATAGAGCATTTGCTAAAGCAATATATGCATCTAACTGTCCATTATCCATTGTTGAAAATCATTACTGGAAGGATTTAATGAAAAAATTGCGGCCAGCATATAAACTTCCATCACGCAAAATACTTTCGACTCGTCTACTGGATTTAGAGTATACCAGTGTTCAAGATAATATAAAAAATAAAATTAGTAGAGCCTCAAGTGTGACATTAATCACAGATGGTTGGAGCAATGTACGTGGGGAAAGTATTATTAATTACGTAATTGCAACACCAACACCACTGTTTTACAAATCTGTAGAAGTTGGAGCCAATAAACATACTGGAGAATATATTGCAATTGAAATTGAAAAAATTATTATTGAAGTTGGAATTGATAAAGTTAATGCCCTGGTAATAGATAATGCCAGTAATATGAAATTAGCTTGGCGGATCATTAAAGACAAATATCCAAATATCAACACTATTGGATGTGCAGCCCACACATTCAGTTTGTTATTTGGAGATATTGTGAAAACCCAATCAATTTATGATTTGCTGGAAGCAGCAAAAAACGTCATAAAATATGTGAGGAAGTCACAAATTACATTATAAACATTCACAACGAAACAAAATAAAAAATTAGGATCAAAATCATCCACCCTTAAGCTTCCTGTGTCAACAAGATGGAATAGTATCATCGACATGATTCTAAGCTTAGTAAATGGTAGAGAATCATTACAGGAAACTGTTTTACAAGAAGATTTGATTATTGATTCCAATATACGGAAAACTGTATTGGATAAAGAATTCTGGAACCATTTGCGAATAATTTCAGATGTATTAAAACCAATTGCAATCAGCACTACTATTATAGAATCTAATACAGCCTATTATCTGATGTCACACAACAATTTGATAGGATAAGAAAGGAAAGAAATAATAATAAGAAAGGAAATTGTTAAAATACCGTTATTATTTTTGAACACACAAGAGAAAAAAAGGATCTTAGAAATGGTGAATAATAGAAAGAAATTCTGTTGTCAGGGTATCCATTATGCAACAAATATTTTGGATCCACGCTTTAAGGGATTGATGTTATCAGAATATGAAGTTGCGGAAGGTATAAATTTTATTCTTAAGGTGGCAACCAGATTTGATTCAGCCTGTATATTATCAAATCTAGCCCAATATAGAGCAAATGAAAATATATGGGCAAATGAGTCTATATGGGAATGTTCCAAGAATATATCACCCTTAACGTGGTGGAATGGATTGATGAATACCCAACCGCTGTATGCCATTGCAACGATATTATTTTCTATTCCTCCTTCGTCTGCAGCATCAAAGAGGATATGGTCTGCTTTTGGTAATACACACACAGTACAAAGAAACAGACTATCCAATGATAGAGTATCAAAATTAATTTCTGTTAGATCTAATCTAATATTATAAGTAGCAGAAGATGAAACACATACAACACATCCAATAAGTGATAATTCTGATATAGAAAATAATTAAAATATAGTCTCTCATATTTTTATAAAAAAAGGGCTTAATGTTTTTTTTGTATCTATGTATAAGTAGTATAAGAGTACTTTTTGTGAATTGATGTAAAACTACATATGTACATAAAATGTTCAATGTAAAAGGATTTTGATTATATTAAATGTATTGTATGCATACATTTTGAATAAAAGTGCTATTTGACATCCAAACCATTTAATAAAAACTCTTATATTTCATTTAATGTAACCTTTCATTAATTATTAAGTATGTATTAAAATTCGATGTATTATTTTGGTCATTTTCAATTGAAAAAATACATTTTCATGCAAAAAACTTCAATTTTCCCAATTTTCCCAAAATTCCCGTTTTTTCCCCAATTTTCCCGGTTTATTCCCGGGTTTTTTCCCGTTCGCTCAAAATTCCCATTTTTGCCCATCTCTAGTCATTCTGCCGTGCGTTAGTAGTTATTAGTCGATTGTTATTTATGTAACGATTGCTTCAATTTAGTTCAATTAAATGATGTTACAATAATCAAAACTGTTAATAATTTAAGTTATATTACTTTGCTTTGTTGTGTATTCTACGTTACTTATTGTTAAATCTTTGCATGCCATTTAAAAATATGTTAGATGAAGTTATTCGACTCAGAGTAATGTGGTAATTATCTAGTCAGTTTAAAGGCTAGTTCGGTACTCGAATGGTTAATATGTTAGTTAGTAACGAGAGTAATATCCCCTACTTTCCAATAAAAATAAGAATAAGAAGTTATTCTCAGCAGGATGGTTCATGTTGAAATTTGATTAGAGTCATAATTTAAATAATCCTCGATAATCGATCTATGTATAATATGTAATCTGGTGTATAATAGTTATGTTAGAGGGGACTGTGCCATAATTAGATGATCGACAATAATATCATTCATTTTCAAATAATATAGTTAATCACTCAGAATATCTTTTACAAACATCTTGATAGGTCCGGGAGTGTATTTCTCGTAAAACCATTCCACATTCGTTAATTTTGTGCAACTATTGTCAATATCCTTATTTATACCAGAACTTGCCAACGAGGATGGTCTAGCGCAGGCTTGCCCAAAGGGCCACTACGGTGCCAAGCTGACCCCCAGTGCTCGCGCGACTGGCTCCCACTTTTCATACATAATAATTTACGAATTTTGTTCTAATTCGAAGAAAATTTGTATTATTTTTCGAATTATTCAAAAATCAATTTTTTTTTTTTCAAGTACATTCTAATCAAAATATATGTATGTATTTCATCGTTAAATAAAAAATAAAAAAAATAAAAAATGCAAATCGACGACGTTCGTCAATGTCCCGTGTTTTGGCCAAAGTGGCCCTCGCAAACCGAAATTCTGGACAAGCCTGATCTAGCGCATCGTTGGCGAGCGGGAATTTGTTGCGCCGACTGCCGCCGCGCGCCGGCCGCCCTTCACGCAAGCACCGGTGTTGCCACGATGGCTGTCGGGGAGAAACTAGTAAAATTTAGAGATGTACGGAGCGCCCTTCGACTAAAACGGTCGATTTTATTAAATGACGAAAAACAAAAAATTGATTTCAAATGTGTTCTCTCAATCTATTTATTTAATGGATAGATTAATAAATATGTGTGTAGCTTACGAGCGAATAGATGTACGTTTAATAAAAATCGACAACGAAATAAAGATGAAGTAATTAATACTAATTTGAATTTCAATTTGACAGAAAATCATGAAAATTGGAAAAATATTGAATGGTTACCGCCCTTCGGAGGCTGAAGTGATCCAGGACACTAAGATACACATTATTCACCCGCGAAACGAGATACATGCACTACGATTAATAACGCGTCGAATAAATCCCGTGAACAGGATTATAGTAGATCACAGTAAATTTGATATTATCAAGAGGCATCGCGTTGAGGCACGTGTGTTCATGAAATCACATTTCCAAGTAAAAACGGACGCGTATAAACTGAGGGAAAAACCCGGGCGGATGCAAAAAAAAGGGGGTTTTTGAGCGTTTCTAGGAAATATTATTAACACTCGCACAGATGTTATCAACATAAAATAAACGCACGCGGTCGGGTTAAATCGCGGTCGCGATTAATTGAGGGAGAGCTACAATAAAAACTGGTGATAGAAGGTTAAGGTTGATGAAAGGAGGGCCGGAACTGGGTGAAAACGGGAGACAATAACAACGGTGTTGCCACGGTGGCTGTCGAGGAGAAACTATGTAGCTTCGACATGATATCGCTATTATAATAATTGAACAATTTAGGCGTGCATTCATAAAAAATTATCGTGCATTAAACCTGAGCATTAAATAAATCAAATGTGCATTCAAAAAAATATTGTGTGCATTTAATAAGAGCATTAAAATGTGTGCATTTGAAAAAATATCTGTACCTTAAAATAAATAAACATGAAAAATATATTATATAAATATATGTATATGAAAAATCTTTAGTGTGTAAAAATTAATATTATTTCTAATATTAATATTATTTTAAAGCTTTTTATTAACTTATTAAAATTATAAATTAACTATTATTCAATTTGATTTAATTATGATTGCGATTGCAGTACTTTTATTTAAACAAGGGTGAAGTGCACAATAATAATTGTGATGGTGTGATTATTATGAAAAAGAATTTAGAATTGTTAATAAAATTAATTATTTAGCCTGTTTCTTTTTTTCATCCTTTTATCCATTTGATATATTTTTTAAAGGGGAATATATAAATGCACAATAGTTTTAATAGGTTGCACGATAAAAAAGTAAATCCTTGCACGATACAAAGTAATTCCTCGCACGATACAAAGTAATTCCTTGCACGATACAAATAATTCCTTGCACGATACAAACTAATTCCTAGCACGATACAAACTAATTCCTAGCACGATGCAAAGTAACACCTTGCACGATGAAAAGTAAAACTTTGCACGATTAAAATTAATACTTTCTACATTACATCCCCACCCCCTAAATAGTATTAGTTTTCATAGTGGAGAATAAAGTAATAATATTTTTTTCCCGTATGCAATATATTTGTTCAATGTTGTAATTTTGTTTTCAAGCGCATATGTTTTCGAAATTTTCAAATTTTTCAAATCAAAGTAGAAAGATAGACTTAGATAAGTCTCCCCTATTTTCCGTATTTTCAATTAACAACTAAACTATAATTTAAAAAAAAAATTATTATTTATTCCAATTAATTACCATTTTAATCGATCTTCAAAATTTTTTTTTTGCAAAAGCCAACACTTACATTCCAAAATCCTAGAAAGAATCTAAAGTGTTTACAAAATTTGCGAACAAATAAATACAAAACTTTCTTACCTGCATCGATTCGTCAATAATATTGTTTGTCGTCAAAAAGAGGTCATCCTTGAAGTCTTCGCAATGGACGGGTGATTCCTTTTGTGCTGGTCGATGGCGCCTGTGAACGAATCCCCCAAAAGTTTCTCACACTCATCTCATGCACTCAGATATCGTCAACTTTTTTTTATATAGAAATTTGTATTTTATAGATCAATCAAAATTTTATAGTGAAAAATGTTTCAGTTTTTATTTTTTAATACAAGAAATATTTTAAAATTAACAATATAAGAACGAGTATTCATTATTGAATCTAAAAAAAAGGTTCACTTCCTCTTAGCGATACCTTCCAAGGGTGAGAACCGGGAATTGGCGCGTGAGAAAGGAAGTGAAAAATATTGGAAACTGTAAATGCGGATCAAAACTTGTCGGCAGGTAGAAACTTCATTTTTATATTTTATTGTTGAATAATGAACTTCGATCTGTTTTCAAAACCGCAAACGACACGACGGTCGACGCCGAAATAACCAATACTCAAGTAAAGTGCTTTTCATTGTCATACCTTCACACAATTGAATGACAAACATCTATAACACCTGTTATTTATTTATTATATTCAAAATTTTTCAAAAAAGAAATTTTATTGTACACGCAAATGAGGAAATTTCCTTATTACATTTTCGTCGATTATCAACTTCATATTACAATATATGTATCATAATAGAAATAATATAGGTACACTGTATTAAAAGGTATACTTTTTAAATAAAATAGAATTTGAATTAAAAATATTTTATTTTAAAAATATAATCACAATAATAACATAAACGTACTTATAAATTATAACTATCGATATTGCTAAGTTATAACGATTTTTTTTAACACAATCACATATTTATTTTTTGTATTTACATATTTCGTATTAAACAAATCTATTATTTACTATCATATAAAAAACGATGGTTTTTCACCATGGTCTCCACATATCACACGATGACGAACTACTGCTTCCAGCTTGATCATCTTTCTTTTCGATTCTTGCATTTTTAGAATTTTCAGGACTTTGAGAACTGCTAACCGTTGCACAAGCAATTTTAGCAACTTTCGCTGAAGGCTCCATCGATTCTGCATTGCTCGAACTGCTTCCAGAATTGGAATAAGCTTTTTTTCTACATGGAGTCATAGAATAATCGATGGCCGTTGATGTGGTCGGTTTCGGAGGACTCATAGCGTCAGTCTGTCTCCACAACATTCCGCGTTGTCTGGTATTGTCATTTGGTTTATTTTCTGGAGATATTGTGGTAGATGATACAATCGGCTTTTGCGTTTCAGGGCTGGACTCGTTGAATGAAGTCTGACTTGGAGGAGTGGGAAACGTGTTCGAAATCGAAACGTGGGGTGGAGTTCCCCTCTCAGAGCTCAAAGAATCGCAGCTGGATACTGAAGATGCAGGACTCGGGGGTCTGTTCCGGACCGATTGAAAAGCACTTGCATGAGGATCTTGTTGAAAAGTATCAGTTCTAGCGAAAGGTAATTGGGTATTGGCAGGAAGAACCAGGGCCAATTCTCCCGTTGGCAATCTGCTGGGTATCAATGGAACACCGCCGACATGAATATTTCCATTGAGATCGTGAGGCACATTTGAAGCAGGAGGATGATGAAGCGCAGCAACGCACGCAGCTAAATGTTGACGAAGACGAGATCTAGCAGGAGCCGGAAGAGCGGGAGGTCGAGACAGAAATTTAGTAGCCTCAGCAGCGCATTCGGAAAACCCTTGACGAAATTTGGGCAAGACTTCCGGATTAGTAGAAGCAGCAGTGGCCAGACTTCTTCTTTGCAGAGCTTGAAGATGTCTCACCGTCATTTCCAAAATATCAGCCTTTTCCAACTTCGAATGCCGACTGGGCTGCAAAAAAAAAACAAACATTAATCTTCAACTGAATTACTCAAACACGCCGATCAGTATCTTATCAACACCCACGCGAAAATAAACAAATCATGAAAAAGTGCAAGAACCCGACTACACATAACCACACGGTTGAGCTCTCCCACGCAAAATTTAACAGTCAACACCTGGCGATTACGTGACGTCATTACAACAATTATCGTTGAAATACACCGTGGGACCATCGGAATGGGGTGAAGACGACACACACACATACCGTCACCTGGTCCTGAATATGCCATGGCCGATAAATAAATACGGCATATTAATGTCGTATGGGAGTGTTCGCATAGCCATGCACGGTGCACCGTGGGAACATTCCTGTACACAAATTCGCCCTTCGCTTGGTCGCCCCTCGTTAGCTACGGTGCTTTATGGTGTTTGGGTTTTGATAGATGGTTTAGGTCGATAGTTAGTGATGGAATAATTGAGGACTTACGTCTTTCTTCATCGCTTCCAATATGAGTTCTTTGAGTTCTCCCAGACATTGGTTGATGCGGGCTCTTCGTTTCTTTTCCATTATGGGTTTGTTCGTCTGAAATTTAATGGGTTCGTTTAGTTCTTGAATGAAATTAAAAATTTGTACGTGAAATTTAATTTTTCGATTTTAAAATGATGAAATTTTATTAATACTTTTTATTCGGTGTTGAAATAACGTTTAAATTTTATTTAATTGAAGCAAAGATAATATTTTAAAATAAACGTAAATATAAAACAATTGGTGATTATAAAATAAGTAAATAAAATTGTAAAGTATAATATAAAACAATTGGTGACCTAATCTAATAAAAGTTTGAAAAAATACGCACCTTTCGAAGTTCAGCTTTAGACAAAGTAGAACTTTGACGATCGTCTTGTTCAAATTCTTGCCGCGAATCGTATTCATCTTCACTTATAGGCATTTCGATAAAAAAATATTCCCTTGAAATTTCACAAGCGGCTTCCGAAAGCCAGACAGGTATTGACGGCGCGACAATTCAAATGCGACTGTCAATTTGACAGGAGCCATTGCGCCGAGATGATCTTCCTGCTTTCCCCCACTACCGCTTCCGTTCTGCGTACGTTCCTCAATTGCTGTACAATTTTACACTTTAATAACTGTTATTATAAAGGTTTTATTACAATGATTTTTTTTGAACGCGTAAAAAGGACTCACTCGACCGTTTTACTACTGTTTATCATTGCATCTCTTTCGCACTAATTAATTTCTAATGTATTCGTTCATTTGCTCTATCTCGTTCTTATTTGTTTATTATTAAATAATATAAAAGTATGTTTTCAATACATATCATTAAAATTTACAGTGAAATCCTGTTTTTACATGCCGGAATTCACGTTTTCCCGTTACATACGTTCAATTTATGCAGTCCAGAAAACCTAATTTTTTAAAATTTAGTTTTATCTCTAATAAAAATGTTATGATCAGTCCCTTCAAAAATGTAAAAATGAAGTTTCACTGTATTTTCATTGATGATAATTAATGACATGCAACTTTTTTTAATTTTCAAAATTTTGCACAATATTTTTTATTGATCTGTGCTTTTATGAAAATTTATGGTTTATAGTAGCCACTGGGAGGAGTTGTGATGTTATCTTAACCCTGTTTCGGGGTCCGATGCACCCGTGGGAACGCGAGGGATGTGAGTGGTGTTACCTGAGCAACTTTCCCACACTCTTTTTTTGTATGGGAATGTGCTCTACCGAACCACCGGCTACGTTCCACTACACATTTATACGTGGATCTAACATTCGACTTACGTATATCAATAATTTTAAAATCAAATTTCGTTTATCTATCGGTAGCTTTATAATTTTTTTTAATATTTATAATAAAATTTAAATTTATTGGATGCGCTCATATTTGAATTGTTATGACATTATCTTGAGATATTTAATCGCTAGGTGTATGAGATCATCCGATAAAAAATTATAGTTTATTAAAATTTATCTTCGTATTTCGTGAGATGAAAATGTTCAAAATTATATTATAATTCGGTAACCTTTAATTTAGTTGCGTTAATAATTTAACGACAAATGCATTATAGGTGCTTAAATTAAATCGCTTAGTGTATTTTACGAATAATTTATGTACATATTATAAATTTATAAGTCAACAAATTAGGTTTCTTAACGAATTTAGCACATAGTTTGTTTACGTTTACGTAGTGTTACGCTTAATAGTTTTTTCAAATCATTTTCCCTTACAATTAGATCGTCTAAATTTGCACATGCAAACAGTTCGGATGGCAAAAAATACTACTGTACAACATGTAAACCAGAAGCTTGTTAAGATATGGTTGAAAATTGATAAATAATGCTTGCAAGCTTCACTCGAAATTCGTTAAAAAAAAATTTTATTTACGCACTTCTAATGAATCTTAAAATCTGAATATAAGCATTTTTAATGTATTTTTATTCATGTTAAAATGCAAATTTGTCAATAAATTAGTTACACACCCAAAGTCTCACACCTATAATTTTATTTTAATTGGAATTGGAATAGCTTACAGTTTTTTCATCTCATTTAAGTTGGATGTTTTCCACTTCGAGCCAAATACTTTCCATTTCAAATTAAATATTCTCCATTTTAAATTAATTATTTTTTTTATTTCAAATTAATATAGTTTGTATTTCGAGTAATTTTTTGGACGATTAAATACAATAGGGCTGTTTGTAAAATAATTTGTCTTCACCTGCGTATATGTGTCGGAAACAAACTTTCGGCACTTTCGGCGTTTGACTTATTGTCAGTATTATCCATTGGTCTACAATTTTCAGATTGATTTACATTTGTGAAGAATTAATTCCAGGTATGTAAAAACGTACGAAAAACTATTTTCAACGGATAACAGAACGACGAAGATTTGAAATGGAAAATATTTATTTAGAAATCAAAAATATTTTATTTAAAATGGAGAATAATAGTTGGTACAAGTTAAACTTTCATTTTCTGCAACGTCAAATTCAACACACATTCAAAGTTAACCGCAAACATTTGACCGGCACCAAAAGGTGACAGGTGGAGTTCACAGCAGGGTAGCCGTTCTGTGTTGTTAATAAAAATTCGTACGACATTATGGCTCCTATTTCAATAGCTAATAAAACACACGTTCCTGTAAAATATTAAAATAATACCTCTTTACAAATTTATACCTAAACTTTTACTTTTATAAGGTTGTAAATAGTAAAAATTGTTTTTTCAACGGCGAAACTGATCGGAAGTGCTTGATGAGAGCAGGAAGGGGCCTTACAGGTACACATCTAGGTTGTGTATAATTAACTGTATAAGGGCATCTGTTACATGTTTTTTTCATCGTAAATTTGTTTTATTTTAACTTAAGTTCATCTATCAATTAATTAGAAAGGGAATTATAGGGATTTATTTTAGAAAGGGAAGGTTCACTTTTTGTTATAAATAATACGATGTTTTATAATTATTATCAGTCAGTTTATTGAAACTCCATCTCTGAATTATAAGCTTAATATTGACATACATATTACATGATCCGAACATTAGATTATGAAAAAAAAAATTGTATTGGCATTTGTATCCTTCGAAAATAAATAAACTATCATACAAAAGTAATATTTAATAAATAGGTAACATAACAAATATTCACATTAGCTTTTTCATAATGTAGCGAAATCAAAAAATAACAAAATGCAAAGTCAAAAATATTATTTTGCTGAATTGGTTCTGCATTTTGCGAAAATTAAACAAAAATCAATTTTATGACAAAAATCAATTTTATGACAAAAATCAATTTTATGACAAAAATCAATTGTAACAAAGTTCGATATGGATATATTCGTTAAGATTTTGTGAAAAAAAAAAATGGACAGGTAGTATTATTTAACATTACTGACATTATTGCTTTTATTATAATTCAATTGTTAGGCCCAATGTCAAAAAATTTTGCAAAAAAAATAAGTGTTTTTTACAATTTGTACAAAAAGTTGTTTGAATATTTTAAAATGCAATAAATAATGATTAAAAGAAAAAAACAAAATATTTTCAAACAATTAATAAATCACTGTAAATCTTAAACAATGAAAAACACATTCTAAATGCCAAAATAAAATGACTAAAAAAAGATTTGAAAAAAAATATCAATTTGATATTTTTGACTTATTCAAGCATCAATTAAATTTATGAAATAAAACGTTGATATTATAGATAACAAAATATCGAAGATAATTAAAAAATTAAAAGCAAATATATTTACAAAAGATAAAAAGTAATTGAACAAGTGATAAAATTTGATTCAATAAACGATTAAAATTGATTTAAAAAAAATTCCATAAACTTCTTTCATAAACATACCCTTTCTTTTGGTGACCTAATCTAAAATTCGGAAGAAAATTATTACCAAAACTTTATTTTGAATCTAACACATTACACGGAAAATAGTAAATTGCAAGACTATTTTCTAGAATAGACTAATAGTCGTACATGTATCGTTCGTTTTTCTAAAATTGTGATAAGCGAACCAATTGCATCTACTAATTCTTTAACACTTTGTGCGAAAAGTTACATCAAAATTGTGAATATGCACACAATATAGTTTCATAATAAATAAATATCAAAGATGTAAAAAGTAAACTGATCATCGAACACTTCCAAAATATATGGTAAATATATTTGACATATTACAATACGATTAAAAAAACTTCAGTTTCATGTGTAGAAGAGAATAGAAATAGAATACAATGAAAAGCTCAATAATTCTTATGGTATAACAGTCTTAAACGTGTCCAAATCGTTTCAAAGAAACATCGGCACACTTTTTACCGCTGATATTCCTTTTTGTGCCAATTGAGTAATTTTTATTTCATCAATTAGATTCTTGATTTTCATAAAAATAAGAAGAAATAGTATAAAGTTATAGCAATAACCACAATCCAGTCTTCGATTCCAAGATTTTGTTTTCCATTGCGAAAAAGTCTCATTCATCATTACAAGATTAATTAAAATATACTTAAAACACGAGATAGCTTTAATTTTAATAAATGTGCACACATAATACAACACAAACAATAATCACATCAAAGACATCTAGTTTTACATTTTATAACTTTACAATTAAAGTATCGATCATCCCAAATAGGAACTATTTATGATAATATAGAAAATTATAGATCTGGAGGTATATCGGTTTTGGCATGATAGTGCATGTTTGGAAAGAGTAATTTCAATTTTAAGAAAATATATGCAGAATTATAAAAAAACACGAAATTAAACGAACGCCAGAAATATTAAAAATATACAAAAAAAATCTCAACCTAATATAACAAAAATGCATTGGTTGAACTTAAAAACTAAATCGGCATTGCATGCCCAAATAAAATTAACATATCATTTACGAACAAGTAAGTCTGGACACTACTTTGACTATATATTTACATTTTGATTGCCTTTGAACATAAACTTGCAATGTTTTAAATGTTTATTGACCACTGGAAGGCAATTTTTGCATTCAAAAATAAATTATTAATCTGCATCATCTGATGTGATATTGGGAGATCAGTAAGCCTGAAAAACATAACATAAAATCAGATTCGAACATAAATTTGAACTAAATTTAAAGTATTCGAATAATACCTTTACTGTATAAGCCATTTCGTAGCCACCCTTACTTTGCATTTGATTTTGCACTGCGTTTAACAGTGAACTTGGCATTTCCACATCACTGGAACCTGGAATGTAAAAGAGCAATATATTATTTAATATGATGACCTGATACAGAATATTGCAAATAATATGAGAAACCGAACCTATGTGTCCAGTGTGTTGAAAATTAGTCGGAGCACCGATCATCGATCTATCGATTCGCCGCCTTTTCCTCTGGGCAGAAGCTGCGGGTTGATGGTAACAACACGTGAACCATTGGAGCCATATTTCACTCCCAGTACCGGCCATCTTATTGTCCCGTTGCTTCGTCAGCTTTGAAACTCGACTGAAACGAGTACATAATATGTTGATTAATTTGAGATATTTATAAAATCAGACGTGATTGCAAAAGACTATTCTGCAGATATAATTTTTATTATAGTTTGTAAGTATATGGTAAAAAAGAAATTACTTGAAATGATGTTTATTCTAGTGAACGTTTGTATAGTTTGTAAGGTGATGAATTTTGTTGTTGTTTATTAAGATAATGGCATTAGATGTATGAATGAAACGAAAATAGTTTTGCTATAATTTAATTATTAAAAAAACATTCAGAAAAGTCACAATATTGATATGGAATGTGAAAAAAAAAAAATTATCAATATTTATACATGTTATAGTAAAAATGTATCATTATGGAAATTATATTTTTGTTGATGATATAAAAAGGTTTTTTTTGATAGTGTATTTTGAAAAGGGAATCTTTATTACTGTAATGATTCTCTATAGTTAGGGTTGCCAGGCGTCCCGATTAACCGGGACTGTCACCGGTTTTTAGCCTCGTGTCCCAGTGTCCCGAGCGAACCTCTCGGGATGCCCAAAAGTCCCGATTTTCAAATTTTTCTGTTATGAACACTTTTTAAGCATTTTTGTCTATCGTACATACAGATACAGTTTGTGCACAGGGACGGATCCAGCGAGGGGGGGTTGTAGGGCAATTACCCCCCTGCGGATCATGACAAAATTTCAAAATTCGTGCGTTTTCGACTATAAAATGATTATCGACCATAAAAATGTTGTTTTGCAAAATAAACGCAAAAAATGCATTTTCGAATTAAAAAAAATTGATATTGTCACTCTTTTTTTCCGAAAAAGATGGATAAACTGCTATATTTGTATGTGAAAAAAATAAACAAATCTATTGGCTGTATAAAAGTGAGGTGACTAATTCAACTGTACTTGCTATTGTGGATGTTTCGGGTAAAATGGCTAGTTGAAATATACATATATCGAAGGGGGGTGTCCCGGTTTGACTTGCAAGAAATCTGGCAACCCTATCTATAGTACATATTATAAAAATAAACTTTCACTAATAATGTATTTTCACTACAATTTATACAAACAGAAATATGATGATATGAACTAAAAGAAAACCAACTGTACAGCAGAGGTTAATGCACATATAAATGCATCGTTCATTAAAACGCATAAACAATATGCAACATCGAATGATGGACAAATATTGAATTATAACCGAATCCATTGAAATAACAGAACAGAACAATCAAAGTAAAACGATGTATTTAATAGGAACTCACGAAGAATGCAAAATACAAAAAGCGTCCCGAGCAGCTGTCACTGTTTTGACAGATGAGGTGAGGTGAGGTGAGGCGAGTGCACGCCCCTACCCCAAGACGTAGTATTTGGCCCTCCGATTCAATTTTAACGAAATTCACGGTAACACTCACGACAATCGGGAGTAAACACAAAATTATACTAATTATAAAAAGCTTGAAAAACGGACGGGGCACAAGTCGCGACTAGTGACCGGTTCTCGCATCGAGCCGGTTACTTTTTGGCCATAGCACCGCGATGCACAACCTCGAATTGAAATAGAAACGGGACAATGTATTTGTCACAGTACATACAGACCAGGCTTGTCCAAAGTGCCACTATGGGGCCAAACTGGCCCCCAGTGCTCTCGCGACTGGCCCCCACTTTTCATACATAACAATTTACGAATTTTGCTCTAATTCGAGGAAAATTACTATTATTTTTTTGAATTATTGAAGAATCGATTTTTTCAAGTACATTCTGATCAAAATATATGTATTTTATCGTTAAATTAAAAAAAAATGCAAATTGTGTTTTGCCGTGTTTGACCGTGTTGGACCGTGTTTTGGCCAAAGTGGCCCTCGCATACCGAAATTTTGGACAAGCCTGGTATAGACGTTACAAATTCACAGTATATATAATATGTATATCAAACGTCAAATTCGCAAAAAATCACCTTTTCGTCTAACAAATAGTTGCTAGTATCAAAAATACATTTTTAGTAGTGAACTTATTATAAAAACTAAACATCAAACCCAGTGTACATTGCAATGTACAGTGCAATTTAAATGTTTTTTTTTGTGGGCTATTATACGTATTATTATATTTGGGACCATATACTATACAAAAGTATTTAGTCGGTAGTTAGTCCCTGTCAAAGCTAATGACAAGTAACTGATTTTGTAATGAAATCAATTACATTTTGAGATGATCTCACAAAGAAAGACATCTTATATTCCATTCGAGGTTATGAATTGTTGTTATTAAACAAATAGTCATTATAATATACACAATGTGATTGTTTTCCATACGAAATATTATGCAAATTAAGAATATTTTGATTTTAGTTATGTTTTATAATTTTTTTTTTGTTGCTGGAAACTTTACTGTGCGAAATGCTAAATTATACTGCTCGAACTGACACCATTATACTGGGCCGAATATTGGTACCCAATAGAAATGCAATTAAATGTTTACATTTGATTGATCGAAGCTGACATGATGTTCAATTAATATAAAAATTATGTTTTTATTCAGTTTTTAATCAGTTATGAGTACATATATAGATATTTTTTATTAGGTGCATTGTAATGGCGAAACGTTGTTTTGATACGTTTGTGATGCAAAATATAAGATACATAGATTCATTCAAAATCACAAAATGAATCGAATATAGTCTTCTGATGTATCCATTCTAATTCATATGCGCTTTTTATAAATAGATTAGCCTCCCGCAATGAGTAACACATGTGATGCTGTAACTGGTGAAAAATATATGTTTTTAATTTGAACAGATATACATAAATTTTGTTTTATTATAATATCAATATTATCGACAATGTGTGACAAATATTCTGAAAAATTTTTACACCCGAATGGACTCAAAAATAACACAAACAAAACGACACGTTCGTTGTTATGAAAATTTCAAAAATCGTTAAAAGTGTTTGTCAAACACACTTCTGCCTATCATCATGAGTTGTAGAACGTATTAAAATTACGTGAAATCTCAGAACAAATAAACACAAACGATAAAAATCATAAAATTTCAGAATAAATAAACGCCGATGATAAATTATCCAAATATGTACAAGTCGGCGAAAAAATGTTGATCCAACAATTTATGGAATCGTACGGTTCTCGGGTGTTTTCATTCAAAAGAGAGATTTTCAGGATATGAAAACTTTCCGCCAGACAGAAAACGACCGAGTTGCACTCTTTTTACACATTTTTCGAATGCCCCAGCATCAATCGGAATTTCACTCAAAAGCCATATGGAAGACGCAAATAAACGCGACATCGCCCAGACGCAATTTCACACCATGATGCAAAGATTTTCGAAGTTGAGAGACAAAGAAATGGTCAAGTATTGATTTCTGATATTCTCCAGTCATATTTTATCAAACTGGTCCTGGGAAATGAAATGCCGAAGATTCCGATTCGAAAAATCTTGCCACGATTCATGAAATTGATAATTATACAGATAAGATTAGAGAATTTGTGTTGAAGTGCACGTGAAAAAATTCAAAAATAGTTCAGGATTTTATAAATTGTGAATATTATTTATCGCCAGAGGATGTTGCGGTTTTCAAAACATCCGATAAAAAAATATTATCGAAGCTCTTTATACATATGTCTAAAATTGGAATTTTATTTGTTTAAAATGAACGAAAATACCAAAATATTATGATAATTAACAGGTCATTCAATTCAATAATATCGCTTCATCAACTTGAATTATTCAATGACGATATTTACGTAAGCAATTCGAGTTGTATTATATTATAAGACACGATTTTCAGTTTCCCACGACAATTAAAAAAAAGCATATATTTTGGTCATTCATTGTTTATTGCGTCAAATTTCAAACACAATAAAGCGAAAAAAGGTCGAGAATACGTATTTCATCGAATTACCTAATTTGTTTCATAAAAAAATTTTTTTTAGAAGTGACGTTCATTTACTATGAACGAAAATCGCGATTTTTCATGAACATGATCTTTCGATGCAACCAACAATCAAGGTTATTTTTTATCGAATTTCAGCGAATTATCTGATGAGCGAAATCTTTTTTATTCGTTTTAGATAATGATTCATATGCACAAAACGTGATATCTAAAAATTGAATGGTGCGAAATGATTTATGAACCTATCAAGTTCATAAACCTAAAAAATGTCTTTTTGAATATAAATATAATAGACTCATTGTAATTAAAATAATTTTGTATCCAATTCAAAATATTACATATATCATTATTTTGCAATGACATATCTCTATAAAAAAAATTGTAAACGTTTGAGTTGAGTCGACGAATGTCATTTTTTTTTTCGTTTTGAAACGTCAAAACGAAATCCGCTCGAATTACTTAACTTTGACAAGTTGGGTAAACAGCGAAACAACAATCACGATCAATTCACACAGAAAAAAACCACAAAAGTTCAAAAAAAAACATCAAAAGTCACAAACTCTCGAGTTTCCTTATCGGAAGAATCGTAAATTGCGTCACCGTTTTCACTTTCTTTTACGCGTTTAATTTGACCGGTTCCGCATCTCGTTTTGATTTTCGTCATTTTGTAACCACATTTCGATTACGTCCCAATATTTTGTATAATGAACGTAAACTATGCGAGAGATAAAATAGATAAAGTGCCTCAAATGCGGGCCCGGTTTCTATTTTCAGACTGTCATTATATTATACTAGTTCGTTTCGGTCTGACGACTGGATTCTGTATATAGTGCTTTTGGTGTTTTTTGTCGGATTTATTATGGCATATTGCTAAATATCTAAATATGTAGTTGCAGTCGGTGCAGGTGCAATTGCAGGTATTTTTTTTATGAGCAAAAAAATGTACTGTAGCATTTTTAATGTGTGGTGTGTGGTAATCGATATTTTTCTCGATGATGATTGTGTAATTATATTCGTTATTTGCTTGTTTCAATACAATATTTGAATCATTAATTTCGTATTCATAGTACAGAAATAAACTTTTTAAACATACATGCACATTTTTTTCTTTCTGAAGAGTTTACGATGTGTTTATGTTTGCGAAACTTTGCGAAAATTTCAAGAAAATTCCACTCACGTATGTTAGAAATAAAAAAATGAACTAATGGATAAGAAGCATAGTCAAAATAACGGAAATTACGTTAAAAAAATAAATTGAAATGGTAATGACTTGGTCGCACTCATGTGTTAGTTGTATGAATCATGGTCATATTGTACCAGAATGGTATGTAAAAATATACATATAAAATGAAAAGGCCAAAAAGAAAATGAATATACTCGTATATATAGATTAAATCAAAAAGACGTTTACGTAAAGAAAATTGTAAAATTTTTATCTAGAATAGAATATGCAAGATGTTACTTTAATTTTTCACAAAATATATTAATGAAAAATCCCTATTCAATATTTATAAATAAACACATAAAAATCATGAAAAAATATCGATAGAAAAATGGAGCCCTAAAAAGGCTCCAAAATAAATTTTGTCAAGCGTAAATTTCGATTCGATACGCGAAGTATCGTGATCGATTGAGCGCGAAAAAACGACATTTACGAAACGTTTCGCCGCACTTTCTATACACTTTCTCGTCTGTGATTTTTATTGTGATTTTATTAGTTGTTCTGCATTGCGGATGACTCATCTGCAGTGTTCGAACGATGCCAAAATGTGGATGAGCAAATGCGGTGCAATAACCCTGTATTGTGTGACGTTGCGGATTTGCATTTTATTTATTTTTATTTTTTTGTGACGTTTTAAATAACTCTAAATTTTTTGAAGTGAATAACAATTAATAAAATTTTATTATTATATTTGTATGAAAAATTTTAATGTATCTTTAACAAGGAGAATCTTTTTTGTATTGAAATGTGGTAAATACAATAAGTAGATTATAAATCTTAAATCAAGATTAAAAATATTAATCAATAGTGTTTTTTATTGGAATTTTCTATGATTTTCAACGCAACGAGTTATGTGATTTATAATAATGATGACGTACACAAGAAAATTTAAGATTTTATCATGTTTTTTTATTTTTTTAAGAAAATATCGGCAAAAATGGACAGAGAACCTTTTGAAAACTATTTCTATCGAAATACAGAAGAATAAGGTAGTCTTTATCGAATCCAACCTAATTTAAATCACCATAAACGTACTGATTTTAACCAAAAAAACCTTCACATCAAAATACATTTCTACGCAAACGACAAACTTTTCATACAATAATTTCACCGCTTCGTCCCGAAACAACAACAACAACTCATTCCCTCGACTCGCACATTCCTTCAGCTGAAAACGAAAAACCCAAACAGCATAGGGTTAAAACAAAACAGAATATATAATGGAAGAGCTGGCTGAGAGCCACGAAGTATCGATCGAAACGAACCGAAACAAACCGGACTCGTTCGTGAAAGAAGATCTTCCCGTTTGACCTAAATGCACCATTGCATGTGTGCTCGGGTGTGTTTATGTGTATATAGGAAACGTATGGACTTTTGAGAATGTTGGTTGCATGTTTGCAGTCGTGAGATTATGATCTGTGGAGGATGCAGTTTGATGGTTGGGAAAATTGCTGTAATTTTTCCGGGTTGAGATGCGGAGGAATGTAGGTTTATGATTGTGTTTTGAAGAAATATCGGTATTTTTTAATTAATGGTTTGAATTTGTTGAATGTGTGGATTCTCGTCGATTATAAAAGTTGATCGATGTATAGTATACATAGTCAACAGATAGATGAGATTGAGTAAAATGTTGATTCCGAGTATTCATAATAATGATCTTTTTTTTCAATGTATTAGAAAAATTTGTCATACGATTAGTTTTTGTAAAAGGAAATTAAAATCAAATGATTTTATTTTATCTTAATCTAGTATTAAGAAGGATAGGATTAAGTTAGATAACATATTCACATGTAAATAAATTAATTATACAAAATGAGAACATTAGAGATAAAATCGAACAAAAAAAATATATACGAGTATACTGGTATCATGCCGTATTTTTTGCATATTAAACAAAAATCGTAAAATATTATAGAATCATAGTACTTCCATACCTTTCTACTAGAACCATAAAGTGAAAACGTATTAAAGGCACATCAACGCACTTCAGTATAATTGAAACAACATAAAATCGGACTGATTCGAATTTCATTTTATTTGCGAATCGAATCGGTCAATTACAGCGGCCTATTTTCGAATTTATTACGCCGAAAGTAAAACCGAGCACACTGCACTGCGAACGCACTTGGGCTCAAATCGAAAGTACATTACAATAATTTCGATCCAATATATTCAGACATTATTGGCGGCGGATTTCAGCTGAAAGAATGTGGTTTCTTTCAACGACCGAAACGTAAACAAACAAGGGAGTGCCGATTCGAAATGAATCACTTTTAGAAATGAAAAAAATATCGTATATAACAGACTCTTGCGCAAAGTCCACTACCATGGGTATTCTGGAAAAATTATATGGAAAAAAGCCCGTTGGAAAATTTCAGCTTCGTTCGCTGAAAGCCGTATTAACGTAATGTATTTCATATATTTTCGAATGCGTATCGGAGTCGTAAATCTTTCGGCGGTATTATAATACAAATGCGTTTTCGAAACGGTTTTACGATACGTTTAACTTTCTGAAAGTTTTTCTGGCTTTACAGATGCATTTATATGGCGAATGAAAGGTGAAAATTTATTGATTTCAATTGAAATAATGTTCGAATTTAAATTGAATCGAAATTTTCTTAATTTAATTTCAGTAATAAATAATTGTTCGATATATAATAGATCAGACTCGTTCATATTTTTTTAATAAATATCATAATAAGTTATCTATAAAAAAATCTCAGTTTTCATAGAAAATTTGTACGATGGAAGGTTTGACGTACTAATTAATTAATGCATATTAATTAGAAACGTACTTAAAAAAATACAATGAAAATTTTTAATTAATTCAAATATATATTCACGTTTTTTATTAATGTTAAATAAACCAATTTTAATTGATCATCAAAGTTTATTGATCTAATTGTAAGTTCAAATTCACTAATCGGATTTTCCCTTTACCAAATAATGACACATACAATAAAGAAAAACTTCATAATTTCCAATAATACCAAAAAAGCTTTGCCTTACAATTAAAAATTTATGATTTTCAAATGTTAACGATGATTATAAAAAAAAACAGAACTCTTAAATACACAAATTTCATCTATACTTAAATAGGTATCCAGAGTAACATGAATGAAAATAACATTTAGTCCTACATACATATCAAATGTGTTATGATTAAATAAATTAATATTAATGCAATAATATCGGCATATTGTGTTGAACTTTCCGTTAAACGGTTAACACGGTTTTTCCGGTTAACGGAATCACTCATTATCGCTGTATGCGATCGCATCAATCGAAAAGCGTATAAAATGAACGATCTGCGATAGTTTGTGGGGTAATTATTTTTTTGTTTAGTTCCTATTTTATTGTTATACTAGCGGTAGTACCCGGTATTGCCCGGGTTTTTTGGGTATTTTTAGTTGTTTTTTTATTCTGAAAAAGCGAAACCAAATAGTTTTATGGAGAATAAGCTAGATGAAGGCTGTAAAATAGTTTTAATGATGCAAAAACCTTCCCGGATGTGTGACCAAAATATTTATAAAATTTCATAGTGATCTGATAAGCGGTAAAGGCATTCATAGGAAACATTTACACATACATTCATTTTTATTTATATATGTAGAAGAAGAAGAAGAAGAAGATTGGAAAAAGCAAGAAATTTGGGTTATACACTTCGAATGCGTTTTGAAACTATTATTATGTTTTAAGTGTATTTAAATATGGCATGGATTATGATTGTAGGGATTTGATATGAATTTATTACTGTGAATATGAATAGTTATTATTATAATTTTGAGTTTTTATAAATATGGTGGAAATGGTTAAAATTTTCCTGTCATTTTAAACAATCGACAGGTTCAAATTGTGAACATATTCTCATAGTACTTATTGTTAGTAAATATTAAATCTGAAACTGAAAATTTAAAACTATTAAATATTATGAATACTATGAAATTATTAAATATGAAAAACTATTTCATTATATTTTTATATAGTATAATACCTATATATTATATATTTAGATGACTGCAAAATATCGGATTATCTAACAATGGGATGGGTTTTTGGTTAAACCATATTAATCGTTCAGTGTCGAAATAAAAATGATCATCATCAATTCTAGAAAGATCTCTATTAATAAAAATTCTCACAATATAAACAAGTGTGTTATAAAAAAAGTTATTTTAGAACGAATTTTCCGTATCGATGTTCATTGTGCGGTTAAGACATTTTTGCACAATTTCCATAGAATAAAACTTTCGGCACTTCCGCATCTAAAAATAAGGCTTTTATCATTTCCACACGAAAAAATATATACACAATAATACAACCGATATGAAATACGAGACGTTGAACCATTGCGTGTGACTGACTTTGGGCGCTGAAACGATTTTAATTGTTCTGAAATTTTATTCGACGACCGAAAGTTCTAGATACAGAGTCACGCGATTCAAACATTGTGCACTTGTGTTTTTTTTTTTTTTTTTATCCATTTGATTTTTATTTTCATGAATCGCGTGCTCTTTGCAAATCAATCAACAAAAATTCGAAGAGGAACGATCAATCAAAGCCACAATCAATTTCTTGAGAAATTTTGCAATCTTCTAGTTAATAACCGAGTTTATTCATGTTGAGAAAGTTTTTTATATAATAATCATAATAATCAATTTATAAAACGTATAAAGTTCAGTGATTTTTTAAAATGACCACAAAACGCATAAAAATGCATTATTGGTATTATAATAAGCGTGTTATAAATTAAACGCGCCTACCAATAACAATGAAGTTTGTGTGAACGAAGCCTTGGCCCGATTTTTTTTCGAAATATAATTTTTTTTTTTGTAATAGTGGACCCACGTTCAGAACAAAGTTAATTTGGAGAAAGTAGAATCGGGTACGTGCCACGAATAGAACTTTGATGGAACGTTATATAGACCAGCACCTCCCAAATTGTTATCCCAAAGAACAATAGAATATACGAGAACGTAAAGGTTTATTATGAAGAAAGCATCTAGACAGATAATTTATTCATAAAAAATACTGCAGTTATAAAAAAAATTATCATTTTTTTTATGAACGTAATATTATAAAATATTTTTTTTATATTCTTATTATTTTCCACTATCTAACATATAGTACAGATATAAAAAACCTTTATGAACAAATAAAACATACAAAAATAATGTTAAAACTACATATTCACCTTGTTTATATTTTATATTGACGATCACTAATTTAGTGTTTATGTCCACTTTAGGGATGTTAATGATTTTGGCCTTACTTCCATTCCTAGGTCAAAGGTAGTATGGTATTTTTTTCAACTAAATTTGCATGAATTTTCCATACTTGGCGGTATTTTACATGTTTAATTTGTTGTAGTATAAATATCCAACAAACAAAAAAAGATAATATTTTCAGTGGATTTGGAATTTTTCATGTTTCCGATAGTTAGAAGGATTCGATTTTTCTTATTGAAAATTATTGAATTGATTATGTAATAATTTCATGTAATGAATGTTCGTTATTGAACTGTGTTATAAATGAAATTAAATATGTATACGTAAATAAATAATTCTGAAATATTGATTATTTTAATCGATCGCGTTGTTCACAAGTCGCCTTTCAGGATTTAATTTAATTTTAATATATTTATTTAAATTTATTTTCGATTTAATCGTAACCATAGAAACAGTTGAAATCAAAAATAATTTACAGAATAGAATGTATTTTGATGAGATGTATTAAATGTTTATTTTGGGATCAAAGCTAAATATGATATTTTTGACTCATCTCGTTTTTTCAGAGAACTGAAATAGAAACAAAGTGACGACTATAAATACGTCAATGCCGTTAAAACATAAATTAGCTCGGAAAAACCTTCGATTTGTATATAATACTACTTAAATCGATCAAATATACAAAAAGGACGTCATTGAGTTTTTAAATAAAAAAAAAGTACGAGTTTTCAAAACAAATTTAGCGTGAGAAAAGAATAAAAGAATGCATCAGAGATTTAAATGTGACCATAAATATTTTAACGATTTTTCAAAATGTAATTAACAGCGTATATGAAAAAATTAACGTTGAATTCCATGTAAGAACTGAATATGACTTTTCAGAATTTTTCATTAAAAAGCATTAAAAAATTAGTATCGTTGGATTAATAGAGCGATTAATTACATCAAGTAAAATCGCACTTGGTACACGTTAAAAACGTTCACAAAACACCGAAACTAAGACGATGGGAAAATTAAACAATGAGTCATTTTTTCAAACAATTTTCAGACCGAATTATCTTTGAGAATTGAACAAAAAAAATCTCGCGTTAATTACTTCACGTACTCAATGTTATACACTGTTCGGCGATGTAATAATAAAGCATTTTCTCATCACTTATTACAACATCGGAGCTGAAATAACATACATATAATATAAAATTTTCAATATTCAATACACTTATCAGGACATTATATTATATATTAATATTATGAAAAACGTGGATTCATTCGAGAAAGTTAACGGATGTAGCATTTCCCTGAGAATATGTCCATCACGAAGAAAGTCGCTGAAATTTATTTATTATAATAAAACAGAATATTTATAACGAAGTTTTACAAATGTCAACGGTTCGTTTTCTAATTTGAAACAAAATCATGTTGAAAAAAAGAACATTAAGAAATCCACGTTGACTCATTGTGACTATGACTTTCTTTCATTGTTCGGCTTTTTGTATGTGGTCATCGTTTTGCGGTAGTTTTGCACAAAAAAACATATTCGAGTATCATTAACTACAATAACGGTTTAAATGTAACTTAAATATTTGAATATTACATCGAATATTGGGCAATTAGATGTACCGGATTTGCGCTCTGTTTATTGTATTGTATGACATTTTTTTGAACGATGTCATCATGGCGAATTTTATTCAGACATCCGCAATTTTATCGAAAAAAAATCACATAAATAATATATGAAAAAAAAAATTATAAATATTATTGTGATACATTCTAGATATTCGTCATATGAATAAATTAAATTTTCCAATCAATCGCTCGATTGCGTATTCGAAAACTTTCACTCTTCTCTATTTTCAAATTAATTAAAAAAACTCATTTTACAAACAAGTTATGCGTGTTAATTTATTATAATTTTCTTTGAATCGCTTCAAATCATTAAATTGAATTAAACAATAATTCTTTGATGGAAACTCGATTTAGTCATTTGAATAAATTTTGATATGTATACGAAGCAAAACATAATACATACAAAATGTCAAAAAAGGTTATATAATATAATATCGATCATCCTTTCATAACATTATATAAAAAATGTTCAGAATAATTTTAAAGATAAATTTCAGAAAATTCATGAATAGAATATTAATTCGATAATCTTCTCGAAGCTAAAACTAAAATTCACCATAACTTCAATATCTGGCTCATTTAAACTTTCATGATCAAAAACGACACTTCGGAAACAATTAATACAAATCCAATGAACAACGCCCAACTTCATCCAGCCCAAAAACCAAAACTAACACCATCAACAATTCGACCAAGCAAACACCATAACGACCTCGAAGACCTCCAGAGACAGGGTCACAACGTGACCAGACGATCGTGACCAGAATCGCACAAACCAATTCCATCTAACTTACATATTTACTCCACAGAATATAGATATCGGCAATTTCTTTCGGTTCGACGCCTGGTCGTCCATCATTCCGTCCTTTGTTCGAAGAAAGATGCGTTTTTGTCGTAACAAGCGCGTATAACGGCAAAAATACGTTCGGATGTTAGATCGAGAAAGATAAATGATGTTTATTGTGTAGCGGCCGATGGGGAAAACTGCGGGTCTTTATGAACGTTGCCGTGCATGTCCGGGAAGTGCTTAGAGTGTGAGTGACGAATGTGTGATGGTTTTGTGTGTTTCAAGTTAGTTGACGGTTTTCAGGAGCTAGGTTTTTGTATTTTGTTGTATGGGGATGTTTAATATGCGTGTTCGAATGAGGATTTGTATGCGTAGTTGGAATGTTGAATTCATGCGTTGATTTTATGTTACGTGTTAAATATTAATAATATAAAAATTTAAATGTGGCGTAAAATATTGAATGAGAAAGTAAAATAAGCATTTTTATTCTTGCATGCAATTTCGTATCAGATATTATTTAAAATTCCCTTTTGCGTGTTCGCTAAAGATTAAAAATTCTGATATATTTTCTTTAAACTTAACATTTTTTTTATATATTACGAGGCATTCTCGATACCGTTTTCTTAAACGACAAAGAAAAGCTGAATAATTAAATCACTTCTTTTTAGATAATCGTAAACCAATGTTAACATTTATTTACTAATCGTTTAACTTCAAACTAATCAATGATATATTTATTCATAATCAAAATATTTTCAAGACGTGCACGTTCACCCGAACATATATCACATTAAAATCTAGTCCACAGTTATACCTTTGGGTCAAAAAAGCGATCACGCTTTGCCCCAAATACCTCCCATAGATTTGATCATTTTTTTTAAATATTCCATGAAAGTGCACTAACCAGGAAGTGAGGAAAACAATATTGTGGCGAATGCGTTCCGAAATAGCAATTCGTGCGAATTCCTCAATAACTTTCATGAATAGATAATCTTGTCTGGTTTTAGATTTCTGAACATCGCAGACCACTCTAGAGTCGTTGAACGGTTGTTAAAACTGTACGATTTCGAAAGCTGCTATTTATTTATACATATATGTTGAGAAGTACAAACTTCAGATGAATTAGGCGAATATTTGAGAATATAAAAGTTATCAATAGTGAGCAAATATTATATGTTCAAGAGACCGATTCTAAAAACATATTTTACAATAGATAATGATATCAATGAAAATATTTTGATTTTGAATCTAAAAATTTAATAAAATATCAAAATATCAATAAAAACGCTTATTCTTTAATGAAAAGGATAGACAAAAAAATATTAATTGAATTGTATTGTTCACAGATCAAACAACTTGAAACGTTGTACAAGACACGTTCATTTAAAATTTCTAGTTGTTATAATAATTAATCATGCAAGACTGGCTTCTTGTACGTGATTAGAATTCACTATGCAAACAGTTTCAGCGAAGCTTTTCACCTGAACGATGATTTAAGAATACAGAAATGTTGAAAACTGAAATTTTGTGACTCACCCTTGCGTACCTTTGTAAAAGCAGACAGTTTTCCAAATGTTTGAAAATAGATAAAAAGTCTTTATCGCATCCAGTAGACAAACGACCACCAAGCCTTTAGATAAAGTACGAAAGATTTCATTTTTCCATTCACCAAACAAAACAACAGATAAGCCAAATCTAATGCCGAAAACTCCACTATAACACGCAACATTTACAAAATATTTCACCTTGAGCTGAGAAAAACCGAAAAAAAAATTTTTTCAAACCGCGATGATTCACCGCGGTTTTTCGCAACGATCTCCGTATAATGACTTATAGAAATAAAAACATTGGATGCAAAAAAAATTTGGCAAATTCGTGACTCGAGGATAGAAAACGCGTGCCGACGGTTTGTTATGACTGCCTCGGGCTGAAGTCACATGCTGACTTGTTCTGGTATCAATCATTGATCTTTGACACATGAATTGAAACTACAGTAACAAATAATAGTGCAATATATCAAACTAATACATTTATATACTGTACATATTCTTATGTTCATACAATTATTTAATTTCGTTCCATTCATGATTCGTGATTAGATAGAAATCGTTAATACGTGAAAATGTGAATGTAATAATTAATTTTGACAAGATGAACATTGTTATGAGTCCATTAAGTTTTTATCTATAACGACCGCATTAGTACTTAAGTAAATTTTTACAATGAAAAAATTATTATATTTTTGTAGTTTGTGCTGATGTATTGTCTATGGAAAATTTTGTAGTATATGCAGACTCTGACATATTGCGAAATTATGTATTCGAAAGCCTTTCGTGCATTCCTTTCGATTTTATTATTGCATGATAGTCGATTTTCATGTAAAAAATTCGCGAGTGAAACTGCTTGCACAATTGTGCAAGTGTATCGAACAAACACGATTGAATCATCGTTTGTGTTTTCGGTTTTGTGTTTACAATTTTCATTGTCATGAATATATTCTCATATGATAATGCGTTAACATTTACTGGGAAAAGAGTCGCTGCCATTCTAAAGAGAGATAACGGATTCCTATGTGGAAACTTGGACGTTTATTTATTTTATACGGCGACGTGTAGGAACGTTAATGTTAACAATGCGCTAATAAAATGAACCAACTCTTAAGAAAAATGTAAACTTTAACGCACTAACGATAACGAGGAAATAAATGTTTATAGATTTTCGGGATGCTTTCAAGAAAACGAGAGAAATTTTGCAATTTCTAGTGGGAGTTGAGTTTACTGTCGAATGATTTTGTGATTGAATTAGATTCATAAAATTCGTTAGCAGTCAAAAAATAAAAAATTTATATTTGAAAATCATTACTTTATACGATCAATTGTTTTTTTATGTTTTGTAATACTTTTCGAAAGTCTAATAACACTATGAAACGTTCAGAACATTATAGTGATAAATTATGTAATATACATATATTGCGAAATTGATTGCCAATTAGGCTAATAAATATATCAATATAACTTAAAACCATATTTATAATTAAATAATGAACCCTGGAGGATAAGGCCTTTTCAAATATTTATGTGCGATAAGGGAAAGGTAACTCTCGAAGAATTTGAGAACTAAAGCTCAACCCTCATCAAATGGTCTCAAAGTCAATATGCACAATCATATCCATCTTCTGACCATATATATTGCTTATCTTCAAAACGGTCATAACTAGGGAGGCCATTACCGGCAAAATATTTTTGGTTTACAATTTTTTTTCGTTATTTTTTCCGGTTTTCCCCGGTTTTTATGCAAAATTTAATTTACTGGTAAACCGATAATTAGTAAAAAAAATTACCGGATTATTGATAAATGAAAATTGCGGTAAACATGGCCTCCCTAGTCATAACTGATTAATTCAACGAAAATTTTCATGTCAACAAATAAAAATTAATTTCACTTGACAGATTTCTCCCAAAAGCGGATCGACAAAAATAAACTCGCTAATCATTGAACAAACAAAAATTATCACACCAATCTAAACATTAAAAATACACAAACCTCAAAAATCAAACAACCTACAACCCTGTGATCAAATACGACCATGGACGACGCAAACATGTGCTCATCTAAATTCTAAACGTTCACGATAGAAACGGCCATTTATTAATTCGAACATGTGGCGGGCAGATTTCTTTCAATTGGCTGCGAAGAACTGAACTATCAAAACACCCGCGGACCCGTTTTGCGTTTTGATAATTTGAAATTCGAATAGCAAAGGCTTTTGTTCGATGCGAACGAATGTGCTTGAATGTTGTTGTTGATCGACCTTTTCGAAAGATGATATTAATATTCGTGTCTGGTTTGTTTATCGATGGGTGCAAAGTATCGTAATATAATATAAGGATGTTGTGATGAATGTTGTTTTAGTGTAATTTGAATGATGTAATTAATGTGTACCGAACATGTGACTGAATAGAATGGAAAAAAATGGTCTGTATTGATTTTTTGTGATTAATTTCTAATTAAAAAAAAAACAGCGGATTTTATCAATTTGAATGTTGAATACGAATATGTATATTATCATTTAATCGATTATTTCGATATATTTTACACAAAAAAACGATATTATATCGTATTTTTTATTACAATTATCTGATATTCACGAATAAAAGTAAAACTTCTATTTATATATATTTTTTAAATAATAAAATACCTCAGTTTATCGATATAATTTAGAATTTTTTATAATTTCTCATGCATATAACTTGATATATGTAATAGGTTAGATCAGGCTTGTCCAAAGGGCCACTACGGTGCCAAAGTGGCCCCCACTTTTCACACAAAAATAAACATAACAAACAGCATTTATTCCGAAATGTACTCATCGAAATAGTTTTATAATGGAAATAAATAACTTTACCAATATTTTAATACTTACTACGTTTTGAATTTGTAAATTCATTTGTAACATTGAAATTTTGAGATTTGAAATTTGTAAGTGGCCCCCGCATACTGAAATTTTGGACAAGCCCGGGTTAGATATTCATTTATAACATAAATGGCTACATAATACACAAAATTTTCATTTAAACTCCTGAATGTTAATCAGATTGATAAAAAAATTAAACAATCAATAGAAATAATATTTGTATACAAATATAAGTAATTTATGTAAAAGTATTATATAATATAACAACTACCAACATAACTACATATATACAACTACCACGAAATTTAATGATTTTTTTTAATAAATTTTAAAGAAACAAATTTCCCAATACATTTTCCCACTTAATAAATTCCTACCTTCGACACCCAAAAATCCAAATACTCCGAAAACCATCCAAATAACCCTCCTAGACACCAAGCCCCCATAAACTAATCACTATCAACGACAAGTCACTGAACCATGATCTATCCTAGCAAACATACAAGTCAATCTCACTTGACAGACTTGACCGTCGACCAAGAATTTCGGACGACCCAATTCACCATTCCCCTCGCACTAAACCATATTTAGGAGACAGAGGACCATCTATATAAAATAACGAGCCATGCTTACAATTAGAATGGGTTCGTCGAGGAACTGGTCTCGTGCATATTCATCGGTCACGTGTTGTATAGCGATTTACAGTTAAGTGCCGATAGATACCGTATTAATTAGTGGACATGGGTTCGTTCTCGTTTTTGCGATTGTTTTTCGGTCGGTTCAATTGCGGATCGGGTGAAAATTGGTGGGTGGTTGGTTGGTTGTATTGTTGATGTGTGGAGAAAATGGACGAATGATTTTTATTGATGTTGATTAATGTATCGGTTTTTGAGGTTCAGAATTAATAAATTTTACTTTTTAAAAGTAGTCAAAAGCAAGATAATAAATTTATTCAATTATACATTTTCACGGCCTGATTTTCTTGACAAAACGAATGTATTACAATGATTAAATTTTAATTTATTCTCTTACGTAGGTATAAATCATAAACCATAATGCACTTAAGATAGAACTTTGACTTTGATTGATTACTGAACGTTTTATCGGTCAGCTATGGAGGTAAATTAAATGTTATCGAAAATAGCCAAAATATTACATGCTAATAATAGTAAATATGAAAAAAAAATAATGAAAACTTACACAAAACACCAAGTGTCAAGAAAGTCGCACTTTGCGATCCGCACACAATTATTTGCACTTCAATATTATTGTTCAAATCTAAAATATAACACAATTGAATTTAAGCAAAAAATTAAGAGTAATGACAAAATCGTGATGTAATTTCAGGTGCATAATTTTCGTTCGGAAATTGATACAATATATAATTCAATTTATTTATTTGTATTTGAAAAAGCAACCGCGTTGAATCATTGTGCAAAAACCGCAAAACCATACGAAGCCCAAGGATATGATAACAATAATAAAATGTGCGTTTCAATACTCCAACATTTGCACGATTCGAATGCAATCGAAAAGAACCAAGTTCATGAAACGAGTCGACAAAGTAAACTTGAAATCCTGATTGTAATCAACGCGACCGGTTTCTCAGGTCAAACATACATAAAACATATAATAAATTACGATTATGTATTAAAAATTATATTTATATACCGCCCGAGGAATACCATTAATCGAGAACACCCTGCGCTCGAATCCCGACGAAATCACCAATTAAAAATAAACTCGAAATTTCAGCGAAAGATCGTTTCCACTTCAGCAGACCCGAAATCGAGAAAACAACGAATAATTTAAGGACTTCCTCGAACACTTGGACACCCTTGAACCATGACATTTGAACAATATCGAAAATTAGACACGACTACACATCACTCACTTTCGTCAAAGGAAAATCGGGCAAATTCCGAAAATTTTCAAACGATATTTACCGCCACTCGACTCTAGAGGATTCTCGAGGAACACTCGTGAGATTTATTTGATTTCGATATGATATTTTTATCTAAAATCGAAGCGAGAACGTGGACGCGTCCGCGCCGAGAGAATGGCCGATTCGTACTGGAAACGAAATTGAAGCGCGGTCGAGTTGCGGTTTGTGGTGTGGCCACACTGTTTCGAGCCGCGTTCGAATTATAATATTGTATGTATATACTTACGTGTCATCGATCACTGTGGGTAGTTTAGTTTTACGTGTGTTTTCTGTTGTAATGTAGAGCAGCTTTTATTTCATATGGGTTGATGTTTGTTTTGTCGACTGTATTTTTTCGTATCGAATTTTTGTAGTTCAAATATGAAAAATTGACTATTTGTTCAGAAATTTGAAACAATATGAATTCACTATTTATTTTTTTCAATTTTGAAAACAGACAGAAAAATAATATTAGTATATAACTAACAATAGGTTTATTTTCGAAATAATTAAATTTCAGTGTCGGTTGATTGATTTATAAAAGTTTTTGCATTTAAATTCGAGACGTTTGCTTTATATATTTTCTTAACTAACGATTTTTTTCTTTTCAAAAGTATGTATAGTAGAATAATGCACCAGCGGTTGACCATGAATCCTATAATTGACTATCTAACAGAAAAATGTAAAAATTAAGGCTATAAACTTCAATAAGGATATAAACTCAATCCGCACCCTTTCCGAAAAATTTGCATTTTTGGAAACTTCGTTTTTAAGTTTTTCTGACAGATGATCAATTATAGATTCATGATTAACCACTGGTGCATTATCTTATATATGTAATATAATACTAAATTCATTTTTATTGAAAAATAAACTTGTATTCAATCTACATACATTATTTAAATTTAAAATCACTGAATCCATACAAAAAAAATCTCGAAAACACTAAAAAATCTAAAAAAAAAATAATTTAAGCAATCGTACAAATTTGTGAACGCACCTTTATAATTCACTGTACAATATCAGAACGAGATTCGCCTTTGGACTACGTAAACGTTCAGAACAACAATTATACGGTGATAAATAATAATAGAAAAAATAAACAATCAAGCTTTGTGAACGTACAATATTATTTACACACAGATATTTAGCAGAATGATTAATGCGCATTGCAAAAATGTCATGCTCGTACAAAAAAGTCACTGATTGCAGAGCAAGGTCCTCTTTTCACCTACAGATTCAACGGTTAGCAAATTCGAAAAGATTAAATTTAAACATTTTCAATTAAAACTGATTGTGAGCGATATGCGCTAATGATGTTATTCGTAATTTTAAAAATTTGTAAGTACAATATAAAAAGTTAGATTATTTTCCTAATAAAATTAATCCTAAAGCATTGATAAATTTCGGTCGTTGACGTGTTCATAAGTGTTATCCAGAAATGAAAGATAATAATGTATAAATTTATCATAACATTGCTTTTCAGATATGATCCTATATACTTACAAATTTACGTTTCACATTTACAGTTGGGTTTATGTAAAAAAAAATTGAAATGTCAAAAAGACAAAGCAATATCTTTATGTAAATAAAAAATTTCATCTGTGAAAGAATCAAACAGACTTCCAAATCAATTTCCAGATGACACACACATTCAACGATATTGACAATATAAAATCAGATATTGGAAGGCAATTTCAGCCCCTTTCACATACAAATCCATTTAAGCACACACTCTTGGGCGCAATTCAATTGACAATTTTAAGATTTAATTGAATCAAGTGGTCGTACGCAATGAAACGCACTCGAAAAAACAAACATGTGTACCAAGGATGTTTCCAATTCATATGGGAGCTTATAAAACGCTTTCATAAATACATATATCCAATTCGAAATGTAAAAATATACCGTATTTTTGTTTTGGGATTCTACGCGCGGAGGAAACGAAGTTTTGCATTCGCGCGTTTTCCTTTTACGAAAGTACTTTCCGGTGATGTATCTCCAGTGGGTCTTTTTAATTCAATATTCATAATATGCACATTGGTTGGGATGTAAATAAAATTTCGAGGTCCTTTTTTGGTAGTCGAATTGCAATGTATTCAATTATTCGTCGAGATAAACGTTGGTGTTATAAAATAAGAAATTTTCGAATGATGTGCTCATTTTAAACACTTCGATATCTTTAAATATAATAATAAAATGATTTCGATTGATAATAATTATGATAATAATAAATGTTAAGTAAATTTGTTTTGAACGTTAATTTAAGTATGTATAAGGAAAAAATTGATAGCTAAACACAGTCATTTACTAGCACATTAAAAATATTCGATAAAATGAAAGGAAAACGACATCCGGATGAACGTCTTTGGTTTCTCAGAATATTGACCATATTTTTATTTTATTTTCATTCTATTTCAATAAGACGTATCATTGCGAGTGAGAAAATACCGTGACTAACTCCAAAAGCTTGGTCGTACGATGCACTTTAGTCTCAAATTTTTATACAATAGAATTCAAATATTAAAAGGAAAACATCAACAAACAAAATAATGAGTAATATATGTACATAGATAAAAACGCCAGTAGATTACTCAATCGAGAACATATAATAATAAAACGAGTCATCGAATCTAAATCGGAAAATTATTTTCACATTCAAAAATCCTTTTAATTTCACAAATAAAATTGAATATCCAACACGTAAACTTTCTCTTTTCAAACAAAAATCTGTGAAAAGGCGCGTACGCAAATGGGTCCGTCGAAGCGCAATGGTTACCGCGTGCGTGAGCAATGTCATGTTCAACAATGCGCGAATAATTCGCTCATTAACGATGATCACGAGCACAATGACGGTCGACGATGACGATGGACTGGGTAAAAATGCACGAAAAAATTCTCCCCAAGAAAAGGGGTGGTCGTTCGAGTGGAAATCGGCCATATGACCGCGAGCTAATCGCTTGTGTGGAATCCTTTCAAGATTTCGGTTTTTTCAACCGATCCACGGTGGGTTTTTGAGGGATAAAGGTTGCCAAAATTAATCAGATTCTTTTTGAAAAAGGATAGTGGAAATTTGTGTTTTTTTTACTATTCTTTCTGTAGTTTCGAATGCAATAGAAAACAATGTTTATTTTCGATTTTTTTCCATTCGTATTCATTGAATCACACTACGAGCTGTGTTTAGATTCAATGTGCGTATGTGCTTCAGATAAATTCTATTTATATTTTTTACGAATTACTACTCAAAAAATCGTTGAAAATTAAAAATCTGTTTTCACTCATATAAACATTCTCATCGAGGGAAACACTCCAACATTCCGAATTAAATATTAACTCATATGAATATTCAAATCTCTCACACTCGAGTCAAACCTAGCCCCAGAGGACCAAAAGCGTACCAAAAACAAAAGCAAAGCGCCGACATGACGTAGCTATGAATCACGCGCAACAAGCATCGACAAAGAGGCACATGCCAACAAAAAAAAAGAAGCTCAACTTCTTTTGTGGTCATCTCCGATTGCGACAGTCACGTCCGCCGGCTTCCTCGCCAGCCCACCTCGCCATGAATACTGATGGCCTCTGGAAGGACGAGGATGGCATCCCAAGACGCAGACAGCTCGACTTTTCGGATGTGGAGGATCGTGGTGTTGTCGTTTGTCGACCTGTAGGCAGTTGGGTGTTGAAATAGATCCAGCTCCAGCCGACCCAGACGACGTCCTTCTTCGGAAATAAACTCGTCCCTTTCAGGGTCGATGTGTTCTGTGATTTTGCTTTGTGTTTGTGCAATTGGATGTTTTGGTGTGATTTATAATATTTTGTGTTTAATTCATATTATTTTGATTTGTGATCTTGAATTAAGTTTTTCTTCATTCTCATCTTCTATCTGGTTTTAGAAAGGCTGTTTATATTTTATACTATTGTTTTGATTTTACTTAATATGTTAATGTGATTTTTCATTTAGGCCGGTCCAATAATTTCGAGAGGAGTACATACTTATTATTTAACAAACACGATGATGACTTTGTTCGTAATGTTGAGTAATTTAGTATCCTCAAACAGCTAAATTAGTCCTACTAGAAGAGAATGGTGTAATTACTATTACATGTTTGTTATTTTGAATTTAATTTTTCATGATTTTGCCAAATCTTTATTGCAACCCAACTAGACCAACCATGTCACACCCGAAAATAAAATATGTTTTCTTTTAATACTAAAATAACTTCCAATTTTGGTTATTCCTGATTAGTGAAATTTTAAAAATGATTCAGATTAGAATTTTCAGTTTCCACCAAAATGCTATTATTTTGTCGAGTGACAGTAATCTTGCATTCAATATGGAAAAAGTTAAATTAAATTGAAAAATTTTCAGCTTTTAAAATAGTAGAAAATGTTATTTTGTAATGTGACTACCAAATGCAATATTTTCATTCATCGATTCGAGTTACAGCTTTCACAATGATAAAATATCCTGTTTTTTGTTCAAATTGGCAAAATGATAAATTTCTTTTTGATGTTTTTTTTATTATTTAGTTCTCATAGTCAGTACTCAGTTTCATCAAACCAGGATCCAACTGGGTCAATCCAATAATAAAATGGAGTTGACTTCTTATTTTGATATAAAAAAAAACATAAATATAATATTTAAAAAAAAAAAAACAATTCCCATACATTGAACAAAAACAATGCGTACCCATTACCTTTCCGAGATACCATTCAAAGTACACAAATACCTTAAAAATCGCACAATTATACGAAAACTACAAAGTCAGCACAGCAAACGTTTTGCACTCATGTCCCGGTTCTAAGTTACGGTACGCGAAATTAAGCCGGGCGATTAACGGGCACAAGTCCTGCTCAAGATGACCAGGTTACCTTCTCGAAAGACGATTTTGAACGATCTTCGGATGATCTCGAAAAGCAATCGCAGAGAAAGTGCCGTAAAAATCGTACGATCGAGATCGGAAATCGGATCGCGGCAGGATATCCTTCGGGTCATATATCACGTCCGCTTGACGATCCCATTGTTCAATCTGGTCTCCAGATGAAGATTTAGAGTTGATTCGGTGTGATTGTTTGGATATGAGATGCGATGGAGCATCGAAATAGAAAGTAGTCGGCTTTTTGTGATAAGGACTTTTGATTGGATTTTGTTGCGTGGCTATAGATTTGAAGTTGATCGATAAGTGATGAGATCTGTAAATTGTGTATTATTGATGTGAGATTGTTTGGAAAAAATATATAGTTTTAAGTTATCGGTACTGAGCTTCTGAAGGTAATTGAGAGGTGCTGGACAAATCTTACAGTTGAATTATAATATTTATAATACGTACTGCGAATAACGTAGTAACTATTATATAATACATTTGCGGACCACGTTATTCCACATATTCATAGGCTTTTTTGTAGTTTTGAATATAATTTGAAAATATTTGAATTTTAAATAAACTACATATGTGTGGGTTGGGTATAAAGATATATATTTTGATTTAAAAAAATACATATCAATACTGATTGTCAATAAAAAAAACATTTTTCTTGAATACTGTAAAATACGACTTTTGTCAGATACCATGTTATTCGCGGCACGCATTCAATTGGCTTGAGATGATTTTCAGTATCCAAACTCTTTCAAAATTATTTCTTATTATCAATATTTAAATATTGATAGCAATTGAAAGGTTTTATCTAAAGACAAAAATACATATCAAGGCATTAATGAAATTAATAATAATAATTATTTGAACTACAAATTACTCATAAAATAACATACCTAATTCGTATAAAAGTAATTAAACAAAATAGTAAAAATTTTTTGAGTACACAAACTGATGTAAATATTGAATCATTTTCCATTAATGATGATATAATAATTTGCATTTTATGATTCATATCATACTTAAAATTCACTGCAGAGATTCTGGGGTTTCCCAATGTATTGTAAATCGGTTGGATATTTGTAAATTTGTAATCGTATAATAATAAACGTTATTTTTTGTATAATGCGGTCAGTTTTATATTTTTTTATAAACTACACTACGAAATGTCATGATTACACAATTTTCAAGCAAGAAAATTATAAAAAAGGTTTGATGTTGTTAAAAAACAATTTTACTGTTATTAATGGCGGAAATACAACAAAGGCCAATCTTGTAATGCGACTGTTCACGGATCATTATTATTTTCCAAAACACGTTCGATCGATTCAAAAATTTGAAATTTAATAAATCGATTTCGAAACAAATCGAAAATTTAACGACTCGTAAATTACTAACGATCATCGTCGAAACGAAAACGAACCACTAAATCTGTCGTCAGTATCGTTAAAAGCGAAATTCCACTTTTGAAAAATGTATCGACATATGGCGAAAATTTACGGAGACTCGATATTCAAAAATAAACTGAAAAAAAAAATACTTACGTAAATTCAAAATCAGCATGTTGCAAAAATTCTACTTTCGAATGAGCAATTTCTTTTTTATCATTCTAAAAATTGAATTATTTCGAAATCTGACAAAATAAGATCTATTTTTTTTTTTTTTTTTTTAATTAACAATATGCATATGTTCAATCGTTTTGATATTGGATCAATGAAAATCTCGACAGGACATTACAAAAATAAAAAACGATCTTCCATTCAAATTTATAAAAGGACAGCGCCATACCCACATCCGATTCATAATACTAAATAAAAGATTGAATATTCATTTAAAACTCGGATATCAATTCGATTTTGCAATTATACTATCAAGGCTTTGACATCCAATCGATTGATATATAATATAAAATTATATTCGTCTGATTCATAATGAAGAAAATGGCATTAATTTTAAAGCACGTTCGTTTCATTAGCGAACGAATGAGATCAATTTATCCGATACGCGAATCAATTGATCTTCGTTAATAAAGGTATTGAATGTGTTTTATATTATGTATGAAAAAGTATTATTATAGATTGACGATGACCGTAAAAAAATTCAAATGAATGTCAAGATGCGAAATGTTAATTTGGAATCGTAAAAATCTTCGATTTATATTGTTGACAAAAACGAATTCAGTTTGTGATTCAATAATCTATAAAATTATAGAACGAATTAGTTATAAAACTTTATTACATATATTAAATCGGGAGAAAGGTGTTAAAAAAGTGAGCGTTGACCATACGAAACGTATCAAAATTTACAACTTTCAATTTTATATTGAATATTTAAAAGCAAATACTATGTAAGTATGTACTTAAAAGAAATTGATGCACTTTTCGCGAAACTCGCCTAATCGTAAATCAGTAAAATTTTCACTTTCTCTAATGTAAAACAAAACCCCTCTTTTCTCCCATAAAGGATATCGAATCAAATCAAGGGTGACGTTACTGACGCACTCACCTCACTTTGAAGCATTGCCAAAAACAAAACTCGCAAAAAACGGTCATATCGGTAATGACGCGTACATAATGGCGCACACCTGGGATGGCGAAAAAAACGACGAATTTGCGCCAAGACGGATGGGAGCAATTATGGCGAGACGATCTTTGATGCGAATCCATCATACAAGCATGGCCGTGAAGAAAATCGCTGCGAAAAGTGGCCGCTGATTTAAGTGTTTCAGAGGTTGGCCGTTTTTTTCAGCCCTGTATGTATCAGAAAATGTCTTTTTCAACCTTTTTTTATTTTTTTATTCAACCTTTTTATTATTATTTTTTTCTTTTATTTTTTTTTTTCAACTTTTTATTTTTTTATTTTTTATTTTTTTTATTTTTTTATTTATTTATTTTTATTTATTTTTTTTTTTTTTTATTTTTTTTTATATTAGCTTGCTCTGACGCACAGGTTTGTTGGTTTGTAATTCTAAAAAAAAGATCGATCTCGATCTCAAATACTACACCTCCGATCGATTTGAAACCTTCGTAAACAGACTAATAATATGCAATTATACTGTATTAAATCATCTTTGCCACAAGGCTGGAGGAATTTAATCGTTTAATTTCGAGTTTAATAAAGGTGACAGCTAGTGACAGCTAGAGATGGGCAAAAATGTGAATTTTGAGCGAACGGGAAAAAACCCGGGAATAAACCGGGAAAATTGGGGAAAAACGGGAATTTTGGGAAAATTGGGAAAATTGAAGTTTTTTGCATGAAAACGTATTTTTTCAATTGAAAATGACCAAAATAATACATCGAATTTTAATACATACTTAATAACTAATGAAAGGTTACATTAAATGAAATATAAGAGTTTTTATAAAATGGTTTGGATGTCAAATAGCACTTTTATTCAAAATGTATGCATACAATACATTTAATATAATCAAAATCCTTTTACATTGAACATTTTATGTACATATGTAGTTTTACATCAATTCACAAAAAGTACTCTTATACTACTTATACCTAGATACAAAAAAAACATTAAGCCCTTTTTAAGGCTATATTTTAATTATTTTCTATATCAGAATTATCACTTATTGGATGTGTTGTATGTGTTTCATCTTCTGCTACTTGTAATATTAGATTAGATCTAACAGAAACTAATTTTGATACTATATCATTGGATAGTCTGTTTTTGTACTGTGTGTGTATTACCAAAAGCAGACCTGATGCTGCAGACGAAGGAGGAATAGAAAATAATATCGTTGCAATGGCATACAGCGGTTGGGTATTCATCAATCCATTCCACCACGTTAAAGGTGATATATTCTTGGAACATTCCCATATAGACTCATTTGCCCATATATTTTCATTTGCTCTATATTGGGCTAGATTTGATAATATACAGGCTGAATCAAATCTGGTTGCCACCTTAAGAATAAAATTTATACCTTTCGCAACTTCATATTCTGATAACATCAATCCCTTAAAGCGTGGATCCAAAATATTTGTTGCATAATAGATACCCTGACAACAGAATTTCTTTCTATTATTCACCATTTCTAAGATCCTTGTTTTCTCTTCTGTGTTCAAAAATAATAACGGTATTTTAACAATTTCCTTTCTTATTATATCAAATTGTTGTGTGACATCAGATAATAGGCTGTATTAGATTCTATAATAGTAGTGCTGATTGCAATTGGTTTTAATACATCTGAAATTATTCGTAAATGGTTCCAGAATTCTTTATCCAATACAGTTTTCCGTATATTGGAATCAATAATCAAATCTTCTTGTAAAACAGTTTCCTGTAATGATTCTCTACCATTTACTAAGCTTAGACTTATGTCGATGATACTATTCCATCTTGTTGACACAGGAAGCTTAAGGGTGGATGATTTTGATCCTAATTTTTTATTTTGTTTCGTTGTGAATGTATATAATGTAATTTGTGACTTCCTCACATATTTTATGACGTTTTTTGCTGCTTCCAGCAAATTATAAATTGATTGGGTTTTCACAATATCTCCAAATAACAAATTGAATGTGTGGGCTGCACATCCAATAGTGTTGATATTTGGATATTTGTCTTTAATGATCCGCCAAGCTAATTTCATATTACTGGCATTATCTGTTACCAGGGCATTAACTTTATCAATTCCAACTTCAATAATAATTTTTTCAATTTCATTTGCAATATATTCTCCAGTATGTTTATTGGCTCCAACTTCTACAGATTTGTAAAACAGCGGTGTTGGTGTTGCAATTACGTAATTAATAATACTTTCCCCACGTACATTGCTCCAACCATCTGTGATTAATGTCATACTTGAGGCTCTACTAATTTTATTTTTTATATTATCTTGAACACTGGTATACTCTAAATCCAGTAGACGAGTCGAAAGTATTTTGCGTGATGGAAGTTTATATGCTGGCCGCAATTTTTTCATTAAATCCTTCCAGTAATGATTTTCAACAATGGATAATGGACAGTTAGATGCATATATTGCTTTAGCAAATGCTCTATCAAATTGATGAGATTCAGAATCAGTAACACTGTCAAAATATGATTCTATTCGCCGTCTTGTGCTAGGTAAACGTAAACATGCAGAAGATCCAGAATTAGACGGCTGGTCAGTTGCATCTAACAATAAGTCAATTATATCAGTATCCATTAAATGTGATGTCTCAACTGTGTAATTTTCTTGTCTGTTTTCTGGATATTTAGGGCATGTAGATATATGATTTGACATTTTTGTAGCATTTGGAAAGGTATATTTTAAATCACAATATCTACATACAGCCGCAAACTTCTTACTAGTCCCAGATTCTTGCTGAATTCTTTTAAAGTGATTCCAAGCTGTTGATTTTGGTCGTACCATTTTCTAATGGGATGAAAATATGAATGAATAATAGAATAATATTTTTGAATGAATGAAACCAGATCATATTGAAAACAACTTATTACCTTGGATGAAAAAATAAACTCTTTTATCAGAGATTCTGAGTTCTGAGACCGTCGTAGTTGCCACTTGCAAACCACCTATTTCGTACAAGCGATAATAACTTATAGGTTATTTACGCCGGACTCAATTGTGGGCCGGTGCAAGTACTGCCACTACACGAAAACGTTTCAATTAATTTAAGTGTTGCATATTGCAATGTGAGTATCTAAAAATGTGTTGATTTGAAAATCTGATTGATATATATAATTTTTTTTCAATTTTCCCAATTTTCCCGTCACCCAAAATTCCAGGGGAAAATTCCCGGTTTATTCCCGGGAATACACCGGGAATTTTCCCACCGGCACATCTCTAGTGACAGCCAGTGTCACCTCCCTTAAACGCTATTAGTGCAATTACTTTCAGGAACTACACGATAAAATTAATCAAATGATCGATGTCGACGTATAAGTATTAAGTAATCTTTAAAATTCTCAATACTTCATTATAAACGTTTTGTGTATCATCAAAAATTCTTATAATGAATTTATATTTAAAATGTTTCTCCCCGACAGCCACCGTGGCAACACCGTTGTTATTGTCTCCCGTTCTCAATCAGTTCCGGCCCTCCTTTCATCAACCTTAACCTTCTATCACCAGTTCTAATTGTAGCTCTCCTTCAATTAATCGCGACCGCGATTAATCCGACCGCGTGCGTCTATTTTATGTTGATAACATCTGTGCGAGTGCTAATAATATTTCCTAGAAACGCTCAAAAAACCCCTTTTTTTTTTTTTTTGCGTCCGCCCGGTTTTCCCTTCGTTTATACGCGTCCGTTTTTACTTGGAAATGTGATTTCATGAACACACGTGCCTCAACGCGATGCTTCTTAATAATATCAAATTAACTGTGATCTGCTATAATCCTGTTCACGGGATTTATTCGACGCGTTATTAATCGTAGTGCATGTATCTCGTTTCGCGGGTGAATAATGTGTATCTTATTGTTAGTGTCCTGGATCACTTCAGCCTCCGAAGGGCGGTAACCACTCAATATTTTTCCAATTTTTATAATTTTCTGTCAAATTGAAATTCAAATTAGTATTAATTACTTCATCTTTATTTCGTTGTCGATTTT